>BDMV01000008.1:22627872-22777207 GCA_008326285.1 Oryza officinalis
CGTCATCGTCGGAGGCGTACTGATAAACAGTGTTAATCTTTTTCGCGAACTTCTTTGCCTCCTGGAATCGCTGCTCGTGGGCCGATACTCGTTGTGCCAGCTGAGCGAGGCTGTCAAATTCCTGCGAGGAGAACCTCTCGCGTATCGGCCCTAGCAACCCCTGAAATGCCAAATCGGCCAACTGGGAATCGGTCAGACTGAGGCTATAACATCTGTTTCGTATGTCTCTGAACCTTTGTATGTACTCAGGGACCGATTCATCCACTCGTTGCCTGATGGCAGTCAGATCTGACAGTTTCATCTCTTGTACACCATTGTAGAAATATCTATGAAACTGTTTCTCCAGATCTATCCATCCTCTGATGGAATTGCAGGGCAAGGAAGAAAACCATGTGAATGCAGACCCTGATAAGGACAGAGGGAAAAACCTCACCCTCAACGCCTCGATAGCCGATGCCTCCCCGCACTGTGCTAAGAATCGGCTGACATGCTCATATGTCGAGACGTTGTCCTGTCCCGAAAACTTGGAGAAATCCGAGATCTTGTATCGGCCTGGCAATGGTACCCTGTCAAATTCCTCGGGATACGGGTGCCGATACACTGTAGAGTTCTCCTTGGGCTTCAAGCCGAATTGGTCCCGCATCACTTCGGCTATCATATCGGCCCAATATCCTGCGGGCCGATGTGGGAGGTCTTGCTGAAACGATTGTTGCAGACCCTCTGCTTGATACTGCCTAGGGGAGTATGGCTGGTAATGATGATCCGAGTTCGGTACGCCATACTGTCCTGCAGGGTGCTGCTGATAGCCTTGTGGCACGTTGTATGCAGCTTGAAGTGGAGGACTATTGAACACTGGGGCTTGCGGTTGTCCGGCCGATGGCTGGTTGACGGGAACTTGCTGCATCGGCTCAACCACCGGTTGCCTCCCCTTGGCCCATTGAGCGTATTGTTCCTCGGTGATGAGCTGAGGGCTGCCCCCAGTCTGCCTGGTGAGGACCAGTGGTAATGTTGTTGTCGGTTGCGCCGATGGGGGTGGCATCGGCGGTGTTGGCTGAGACGTGCTCAGATCATTCCTCAGGGTCCGATATGCAGGGAACTTATTTTCTGGCAAGAAAATCGGCCCCTGAGGCTTGAACTGGTGAATTGACCCGTCTAAGATAGATTTGACCGTATTGGTCAAGGTGTTCACCAAAATCCCTGATTGGTTGACTAGCGCAGAGTGGACTGCGGAGTCAATCCTGTCTTGCAACGTCGGCGCTGCAGTGTCTTCAGTTTTGACGGCGTGATCGCGCGCCGCCGCCGACGTTCCAGCTCCATCTCCGGAACTCGGCATGACCACCTTGGACTTTTGAATCAAGGTGCCCTGCCGAGTCCTAGAATATGTTTGCAGGTACATATTCTGGAACTGCTCGACCAGACTATCCATCTCAGCTTTTTGTTCTGCGCTGAGCTGGTCGGCGGTCACGGGAATGACGTTCTCCTCGACGATCTCGGCCTGCTTTGACATCCCGAGGTGTTCTTGTTGCTGGTGAGAAGCTTGTGTTCTTGTTGTCCCACCGGGCGTGCCAAAAGCGTGTTGGCGCAGAATTTCGACCCGTCCAGCAACCAAACGGGTTCCGCGTTTCCACGGCGGCCTGGGAGATCTGCTTAACTCCAGTGCAGGTCCAAATGGCTTGCCTAGTCGTAAGTAGAGCGTGCCAGTTGATTTGATCTGCAATCAACAAGAAACAAGTAAACCAAGTCAGAAAACAACGGCCGATCGGTCAATAGACCGATGACACATTGTCATAGCCCAGCCGATAGGGCAAAGTTATATCGGCTCACTTAGAAAATAAGTAAAACATGAATCTAATCTTATCGGCCTTCATTGATATGTAGATCTCAACTAATAATATCGGCCGATAAGGGTAACAAAGGTAACTACACCAGCTAGTACTCTAGTGCAAACTTATACGAGCCAATCGGCCAATATAAACACATTAACCATAAAGAAATCTTAAGATTACTTCACGATCAACATATCTATACTTATCGATCTGCACATATAACTGGCAAACATATGCAAGAAACATAAAGCAATCGCATATGTTAGATAAGACCGGCTAAAACCCCGGCACTATCCTTAATTACAACCGAAAACAGGCTTCGTGTTAGATCTCAAAACAGGACTAAGGTCGATGGCAACTCGAAGTGTGAATTGAGACTTAACACAAAGAAAATCAAGTCGTCGATTGCTTTTGGGGATGGCAACTGCATTGAACAATCTAGCCAAGCATAAGAATCAAACCATCGTCGGCAGTAAACCCTAAAGCGAGTAAATCGCTAGCAAGGCTTAATCAAGATACCTGTCAAAACTATTCAAAACATGATAATCGACGATCACATCATCGAGGCTTAACGTGTCTAAAGCGACACGTTAGCCCTGACGATGCAGATCGTCGGGGACGAGTTCTTACCTCTGCTCCGAGAAAGCAAGAACTCATCGAAGAAGACCTCTTGCGAGGATTGGCGATGCGCCGAAAGTAGATTGATTTGATTGTGTGATTGATTGAGAGAGTTTACATGTACAAACTATCGGGATATTTATACCCGAGGTTACAACAGAACCCTTGTAGGGCACGATCTTATCTACAACTAACAAACAAATCCTTGCGGCAGATTTAAGCCACAGATTAGATCTACACTACTTAATTTACAACATACAATTGCCTAAAACCGAGCTTTATCTCTATTTGGCAACTTCCTTGGAGCTTACTTCGAGTCCAGACCAAGCCCACGTTGACACTGTCAACTCACAACCCGTATCGGCCCACGACCAAACCAAATCCGTATCGGCCGATACGCTTTTTATAGCAACACCTCCCCAGTCCGATACGGTTACTGGGTCCGATACAAAGCCTGGTCCGACTCCAACTCCATCCTTCCTCTCTGCTTCGGTTTCCTCTTTCCTTTCTGAGTCGATTACCAAAATCCGTCGTTAACAGGGACAAACCCCAAAAACCTGTGAAAAAGTCCATGGTTGCCGACCAGGCCGATCCTGTCCGATTAGACCCCTCCATAGAAGAATTTCTGGACGACCAAGTAATGGAGGAAGAGGTCGATGCAACTGCCGCCGATGCGCATGAAGAAGAAAATCCATCGGCCGATGACCAAGCCGACACCACCCAGCCAAGGAAAACCAGGCATGCAATCCGCAAGGTAACACATTTCCTTTCTTGAATTTATGCAATCTCCTTCTGTTGGTATATTACACCTCAATCCCTTGCAGGTTCTTGCATCGTCTTTGTTGAAGGAACGAACTCAATCGGCCCCTTTAGCAAGAACTAAGAAGGCAACCTTGCAAAGGCACGAACGAGCCAAGGCCCGATTGAGAACACCGTCTCCTTCTCCACCACCTTCTCCGATTGCTTCGGTAAGAGTTAATCTTTATATTATTCCTCTAGTAGCATAGATTTGATTACCTCCTTCCTGCCCTTCTTCAGCCGGGAGCTCCATCACCTGCACTACATCGGCCAACCCCCTTGCCCACCGTCTCAAGACAACAAAAGGAGGCCGATGCAAGCACAACCAATGCCCTATCACGGGTAAACCAGGTCACTTTGATTCCTTTGCCGATTTCTTGTTTGACTAGGCTGACCATGCTCTATGTTGATATTTACAGAACTTAGCCGATATGTTTTCTTTTGATATCGGCCAATTCCTTGATGACGAAGACAAAGAGTTACCCATCACAGCCAAGGCGTCAATCTCTGACGAACTGAAGAGCCGGCTGTCCAACATCGCCAATCGGCTGGAGTCATCGCTGGAATTCTTGGTGGAGGATTGCACTCCCATCAGGATCAGGGTACAAGAAATTCAAGGCCAACTGCCTGAAGACCTGATGGAGAACCTGACGTCGGCCATCTTCTTGGAACAATACCGATTCAAACTCCATAAGGCGAAAGAAAGAATCGCAGAGAGGCGGGAACGTGAAAGCTTGGAATCAGCCTTAACTGCCAGCAAAGCTCAAGTCAATTCTGACAAGACTAGATTGGATGAGCTGGCTGTTGAGCCGATTATCCTAAACAATAGGCTTGAAGAACTCCGCCGTCTCGAAGCAGATTTGGTACTAAAGCTAGAATCTACCCGCAAAGAAATCCAAGAAGTTGAAGCTGGAATAGCTGCATCACCCAAGGCCATAGAAGACCAAACGGCGAAGCTGAAGGCATCGGCCAAGCACCTTGCAACCTTGAGCAAATCTTTGAAGCGAATCCCAGGGTCGACGGCCGATGACGCCCAAGTAATAGAAGACATTAACCAAATCCGTCGTAAGGCCATTGCAGCTATTGAAAACTTTATAGGGTGATGTAATATATGTTGTGTCCTTCTTGTAAACAGATAACCTTCTGCTTTGATTATCATAAATCTCATCAGCCAATCAGCCGAATTTGATCTGAATAAATCTGAAGAAATTCAAGCTTGAAAAATATTTGAAGTCTATAACCCTAGATCAATCTGACAAACTTGAAGAATCTTGAAGAAAAATCTTGAAAAATTTCGCGCATTTCGCGCTTGTATATATATATATGCCCCCCAAATTTTGGAAGATGAGGGCTCATGTTGTAAAATTGGACCTAAGGGCGATAGTATATATCGGTCATCTAAAGACAATGTGAACCACATCGGCTATTATCATAAATCGGCTGGCGAGCCGATCATGAATCGACCCAGACGCTGGGATGATATTTCTTTAAGTATTTGCCGTTAAGGGCTCTTCCATAAATTTCTCCATCTAATCCTTTGAGCAGATAAGCATTATGGGGAACACATCGATGAATCTGAAAAGGACCTTCCCAATTAGGTGACCACTTGCCGAATTTATTATCTCTGGAACCAATTGGTATTATTAATTTCCAAACAAGATCCCCTTCCTCAAATGACTTGGCGACAACTTTCTTATTATAATGACGAGCAACTCGATCTTTATCTCGCTTTATTTTCTCGAGAGCCCGCAATCGGACGTGCACCAAATCATCTAACTCATCAACCATAAGATTATAATACTCATCGGCTGTTAAGTCGTCTTGCAAAGCAATCCTTCTTGAGTCGATGTTGGTCTCCCACGGTAGTACAGCTTCATGTCCATAAACCAGCTAATAAGGTGGCACTTGAATTGCACCATGACAAGCCATCCGATACGCCTAAAGGAAATCGGCCAGCGTGGTATGGCACCGTCTCGGCTGTTCGTCAATTTTTCTCTTGATCAACTTAATTAAAGTCTTGTTAGAAGCTTCTGCCTGCCCATTAGCTTGTGCATAGTATGGAGAAGAATTTAGTAGCTTGATGCCCATGCTGTCGGCAAACTGCACAAACTCATCGGACACGAAAATTGATCCATGATCTGTAGTCAATGTTTGGGGTAACCCAAACCGATATATAATATGCTCCTTGACAAACTGAATTGCATCCTTGGAATCAACCTTCTTAAGAGGGATGGCTTCAACCCACTTGGTGAAATAGTCTGTAGCCACTAGGATGTACTTGTGCCCTTTCCTTGATGGTGGATTGATTTGTCCGATCATGTCTATACCCCATCCTCGAAACGGCCATGGCTTTATGATTGGATGCACAGCCGATGCCGGTGCTCTCTGGATTGCTCCAAATTTCTAGCAATCTTGACATCTTTTATAATACTTGAAACAATCCTCTAGCATTGTCGACCAGAAATATCTAGCATGCTTCAAAAGCCATCTCATTTTATGGGCCGATTGATGGGTTCCACAAATCCCTTCATGTACCTCGCTCATAACAATTTTGGCCTCCTCTAGACCTAAACACTTGAGCAAGACACCATCAATCGTCCTGTAGTATAGATCATCATCTAACAAGACATAATGCAAGACTTTGTATTTCATCTGTCGTGACGCCGATTGAGAAAGGTTTTTCAAATAATCAATGATAGCAAACCTCCAGTCGTCGGCATCCACGGCAGCAATCTGAATTGGAACATCTTTGGCCATCGGCCTGTATCCTGATGCCCCCTGAGCTAAATCATTGGCCTCGAAATTCTGCTTTCTGGGTATATGCCTCATCGTCACAATCTTGAAAACCTGTAGCAACTCCTTGCACTCCTCATTGTAAACTCTGAGAGTATCATTCTTGCATTCATACTCCCCGGAAAGTTGATTGATTACCAGCTGTGAATCACCAATGATCTCTACGGAATCGGCCTCGACCTCTTGTAATAACTGCAAACCTTTAAGTACCGCTTCATACTCTGCTTGATTGTTAGTATAATAAGGCTTGATAGTAAAAGCGAACTCGAAGCTTGCCCTCCGAGGGGATATTATGACCAGGCTGATACCGCATCCATGCCTGCAAACGGATCCATCAAAATACAATGTCCACGACACAATGTCTGCATAAGCAATTGAATCATCTCTGTGTTGAACAATGAAATCGGCCAGGGCTTGTCCTTTAATTGCTTTGGCCGATTCATATCTGAGGTCAAACTCTGTTAAGGCAAAAATCCACTTCCCAATTCTCCCTTTTAAAACAGGGGCCGATAGCATGTATTTCATCACATCGGCCTTACTTACCACAATGCACTCTTTGGAAAGTAAATAATGCGTCAACTTAGTGCATGAAAAATATAAACATAGACATAGTTTCTCCACCGGCGTGTACCTTGTTTCAGCATCTAACAACCTCCTACTGAGATAGAAAATAGCCCTTTCTTTACCATCAATGTCTTGAACTAAAACCGAGCCGATAGACTTCTCATCGGCCGATAGGTACAGCCTGAATGGAACCCCTTTCTGCGGAGGGATCAAAACTGGAGGGGAAGTTAAATATTCCTTGATATCGTCCAGCGCTTTTTGTTGCTTATCACCCCATACAAACTCTTGATCGTCCTTTATTTTCAAAAAAGGAGTGAATGGCTCTATCCTGCCTAATAGGTTTGATATAAAGCGCCGGACAAAGTTGATCTTCCCGAGCAGAGATTGTAACTTGGTCTTGTTAGTTGGAGGCTTGATATTTTTGATAGCATCAATGTTTTTCTCTGTAATCTCAATTCCTCTTTCATGGACCAAGAAACCTAATAACTGACCGGCCGATACGCCAAAGGCACATTTGTTAGGGTTCATCTTTAAACCATATTTCCTTGCTCTTTCTAGTACCTTGCGTAAATCGGCCAAGTGCATATCGTACTCTTTGGACTTCACGACGACGTCATCGATGTAAACCTCAATCAGTGACCCGATGAGATCATGAAAAATATAATTCATAGCTCTCTGATAAGTAGCTCCAGCGTTCTTCAAGCCGAAGGTCATGACAACCCACTCATATAGGCCGATTGCCCCTGGACACCTGAAGGCTATCTTGTGAATATCTTCTTCGGCCATGAAAATCTGGTTGTAGCCTACGTTCCCATCCATGAAACTGATAATCTTGTGACCAGACGCGACATCTACCAGCAGATCGGCCAACGGCATAGGGTACTCATCTTTTGGCGTTGCTTTATTCAAGTCTCTGAAATCGATACACACCCTAAGCTTGCCGTTTTTCTTTAACACTGGAACTATGTTGGACACCTAGTCCGCATATCGACAGGGTCTAATAAAATTGGTGTCGTAAAGCCTGGTTATCTCTGCTTTGATAGCTTCGTGCATATCAGTCTTAAATCTCCTAGGAGCCTGCTTACATGGCCGATAGCCTGGTTTGATAGGTAACCGATGTTCTACGATCGATCGGCTTAACCCTGGCATCTCGTGATACTCCCATGCAAAACAGTCTATGAATTCTTTCAAAAGATTTATCAAATTATTCTTGTATTCCCTTGGCAGGTTAGTACTTACATATGTCGACCTAGGCCTGTCATCTATTCCTATATCAACCTCTTCGAGCTGATCGGCCGATGCAAAGCCTTGTCCCAATTTTCCATCTAACTCATCCACCGCATCATCTATGTAGGGACTATCTTTCTCGTCTTGGGCGGTGGACGGTACATCTTTGTTAAAGCAACTGCTTGTCTTGATCTTCAATCGTTTCGATGTCGCAATCAGTTACTTTGAGGAAATCGGCATCCTAGATTCGTCCGGACAGGCAATCGATTCCCTCCATCTCCTAAACTACGAGATCGGCATTGGCCACGTGTACTGACCGATCGGCCTGCACGATCTCGATCTGGTTCCCTTGCCATTGTATAAGGCATTGGTGCATTGTTGAAGGGACGCAATAATTTGCGTGGATCCAATCCCGTCCCAACAACAAGCTGTAGGAACCCTTTCCATCAAAGACAAAAAAAGTGGTGGGTATCGTCTTGTTGCCCACGGTGAGCTCCACGTTTAGCACCCCCTTCGCCTCGGATGCGTTGCCACCAAAGTCTTTCAACACCATGTTGGTCTTGATGAGATCCTCAGGCACTTTTCCAAGCTTCCTGAAAGTTGTATATGGCATTAAGTTTACTGCTGCACCGCCGTCGACCAGCATCTTCGTCATCGGCCACCCATTGATGAAGCCCTTGATGTATAATGGCCGGAGGTGCTTGTAGCTGGTGTCGGCCGGCGTGTCGAACACGGCTTGGTCTGGTGACAGTTGTAACTTAGCCGAGGACTGCTCATCGTCGGCTACTGCTTCATCGGCCGTCTGCACGCTGTATTCTGCTGGCAATATAAAGACCATGTTAACAGAAGCCGATGCTACGCCTTTACCTTTTGCAGACTCTGGAGCTCGTGCTGATTTCGAGGTGCCTTCATCGGCCTTGACCACCGTAGATTTTATCCTCCACTCTTTTTTAGTCCTGGTGGGCCGATGGGCGGTTGTTGCTTGCTGCTCCTGGACCTGCTCCTTCTTCCTCAGCCTCTGTACTCGTCGTTTTTGGGTCTTGGTAAACACGTCGCTTGGGCACCACTGAGGATTCTGGACTTGTTCATCGTCCTCAGTCCGACGATCATGGTGCATCGGCCCTAGCCTTTCGTGTACAGACTTTCTCTGCTTGCTTGGCCGATGCACTTGCTTGCTCGAGCTGCCCTGATAGGAGTCTTCTACATCATTGCACGCAAGGCACTCTTGGATGGATGGCAACCTCATCCCTTCGTTCTAGCAGAACTGGAAAAACTCGCACTCTCAATGCGGGTCATAAGAGTTGTCTTGATCGGCGTAGTCTTGTGCTTGTTCTTCCCGCCGTTGCTAGTATTTTCTGATCAGGCTCTCCGAGGTCTGATAAGGTCGCTTGCCGATCCGATGGACATCGCCGTCGCCCCTGTCTGCCCACACCATGTTGACTGGGAACGGGTGTCCTTCTATCTTCAGCGGCCGCTTGGCATCATCGATCTTAATCCTGCCTTGCTCGATGGCCGATTGGATCTGTTGTCGGAAGATCTTGCATTCGTTGGTATGATGGGAATATGTATTGTGCCACTTGCAATATCTCCTCTTCTTGATTTCTTCGGCCGATGGCAATATATGACCTTCTGGCAGCTGGATCTGCTTTTCTTGCAGGAGTAAGTCAAATATCTTGTCGGCCTTGTTGATGTCGAAGTCGTACTTATCTTCTTTATTGCCTTTCTTGGCCCATTGGCATGTCGTCGGCTTCTTCATCCGGGCCCACTCGGCCAGATCGACGTCGGCATCATCTTCGTCGTCTTCGTCAGAGGCGTACTGATAGACCGTATTGATCTTCTTCGCGAATTTCTTCGCCTCCTGGAATCACTGCTCGTGGGCCGATACTCGTTGTGCTAGCAGAGCTAGGCTATCAAATTCCTGTGACGAGAACCTTTCTCGTATCGGCCCCAGCAGTCCCTGGAACGCCAAATCGGCTAGTTGGGAATCGGTCAAACTAAGGTTGTAGCACTTGTTCCTTATGTCCCTGAATCGTTGAATGTATTCCGGGACCGATTCGTCAACCCTTTGCCTGATGGCGGTGAGATCGGACAGCTTCATCTCTTGTACGTCGTTGTAAAAGTATCTATGAAACTGTTTCTCCAGGTCGATCCATCCTCTGATGGAATTGCAGGGTAAAGAGGAGAACCATGTAAATGCTGACCCTGACAAAGACAGAGGGAAAAACCTCACCCTCAACACCTCTATGGCCGATGCCTCCCCACACTGTGCTAGGAATCGGCTCACGTGCTCGTATGTCGAGACGTTGTCCTGCCCTGAAAACTTGGAGAAGTCTGGGATTTTGTATCGGCTTGGCAGTGGCACTCTGTCAAACTCCTTGGGGTACGGATGCCGATACACTGTAGAGCTCTCCTTGGGCTTCAAGCCAAACTGATCTCGCATCACCTCGGCTATCATGTCGGCCCAGTATCCTGCGGGCTGGTGTGGGAAGTCCTAGTGGTAGAACTGCTGCAGGCCCTCTGCCTGATATTGCTTGGGGGAGTACGGTTGGAAGTGATGATTCAAGTTCTGTGCGTCGTACTGCCCTGTAGTATACTGCTGGTAGCCTTGCGGCGCATTGTACGCAGTCGGTGGCGGAGGGTTGGTGAACACGAGGGCTTGATGTTGTCCAGCCGATGGCGGGTTTACTGGGGCTTGCTGCATCGGCTCGATCACCGGTTGTTTCCCCTTCGTCCATTGCGCAAATTGTTCCTCCGTGATGTGCTGTGGACTTCCTCCCGCTTGCTTGGCCAGGACCAGTGGCAAGGCTGGCACCGGCTGAGCCGATGGAGGCGGGATCGGCGCCGTCGGCTTTGGGGTTGAGCTCAAATCAGTCCTCAGGGTCCGATAAGCAGGGAACTTGTTTTCAGGCAAGAAAATCGGCCCTTGAGGTTTGTACTGGTGAATTGAGCCATCTAGGATTGATTTGACCGTATTGGTCAATGTATTCACCAGAATCCCCGACGGGTTGACTAGCACAGAGTGGACTGCGGAGTCGATGCGGTCTTGCAACGTCGGCGCGGCGTTCTCTTCAGTTTTGACGACGTGGTCGTGGGCTGCCGCCGACGTGCTGGCTCCGTCTCCAGGGCTCGGCAGTACCATCTTGGTTTTTTGAATTAGGGTGCCTTGCCGAGTCCTAAAGTATGTCTGCAGGTACATGTTCCAGAATTGCTCGACCAGCTTGTCCATCTTAGCTGTTTGCTCCTCATTGAGCTGGTCGACAGTCACGGAGACGACGTTCTCCTTAGAGACTTCCTTCTGCTTTGACATGCTGCAGTGATCTTCTTGCTGTTGCAAAGCTTGTGTTCTTGAGGTCCCACCAGGCGTGCCAAAAGCGTGTTGGCGTAGAATTTTGACCCGCCTTGCAACCAAACGGGTTCCACGTTTCCACGGCGGCCTGGGAGGTTTGCTTTACTCCAGTGCAGGTCCAAAGGCTTGCCTAGGTGCGTGTAGGGTGTGCCAGTTGATTTGATCTGCAATCAACAAGATAAACAAGTAAACCAAGTTAGAAAACAATGATTGGCTGAAACTCCAATGCTATCCTTGATTACAACCGAAAACAGGCTTCGAATTAAATCTCAAAATAGGACTAAGGTCGATAGCAACTCAAAGTGTGAATTGAGACTTAACCCAAAGAAAATCAAGTCGCCGATTGCTTTTGGGGATGGTAGATGCATTGAAAGATCTAACCAAGTATAGTAATTAAACCACCGTCGGCAACAAACCCTAAAACGAGTAAATCACTGGCGGAACATAATTAGGACACTTGTCAAGATCATTCAAAACATGATAAACGACGATCACATCATCGAGGCTTAACGTGTTTAAAGCGACACGCTAGGCCCGACGATGTGGATTGTCGGGCACGAGTTCTTACCTCTGCTTTGGGGAAGCAAGAACTCGCCGGAATTAACCTCTTGTGAGGGTTGGCGATATGCCGAAAGTAGATTGAAACAAACTAATTATTGTATTGAGTTCTGAGAGATATTCTATGTACATACTACCGAGATATTTATACCCGAGATTACAACATGGTCCTTGTAGGACACGATCTTATCTCTAATTAACAAACAAGCCTTTGCGGCAGACTCTTGCCAAAGATTAGATCTAAACCTACTTGATTTACAAAATACAATTGCCTAAAACCGAGCCTTATCTCTATTTGGCAACTTCCTTGAAGCTTATCTTGAACCCAAACCAAGTCCACGCTGACTCTGTCAACTTCTAGCCTCTATCGGCCGATGACCACATTGAATCCGTATCGGCCGATACGCTCTTCCTGGTAGCGTCTCTCCCAGTCCGATACGCTTACCGAGTCCGATACGAGACTTGGTCCGACTCCAATTTAGCCCTTCTCTCCGCGTCGGTTTCCTCTTCCCTCTCCGGGCCAATTACGAAAATCTGCTGTTAACAGCGGCTAACAAAGAAAATGGAGAGGATTCCACGGCGAAGCCATCGGTGGTCTTCTTGCAAGCTGCGGTGATCGGGATCGTTGGCGACGAAGGCGCAGGTGGCGGTGGCTCTCGGGTTGACGACGTATGTTGAGGTTCGGCTCGGTTTAGTGCAAAAGAGTGCATGCATGAGGTTCCATGGGGTTCCTGGAGTCTCACCGAAGCGTTGGAAGGAGTCGGCGATGCTCGAACAGCGACGGCGATGGAGAAAACTCCCATGCGACGGCAGGAATTTGCAGAGCAACGGCGGCAGCGCTCTTCGGGCTTTGACCTGCTAAGAAGAGGAGGGGAACAGCTCAAGGATCACATGGGAATGCTCCACGAGTGAGGAATCGAAGTAGGGCTCACCGGAGAACTAGGACTTGAAGATGGAGCCCGGCGGTCGGTGTTGAGGAGGAAAAGGCCGATCTCCGAGTTCACAGCGTCCTAGCTCGATTCCTTCGGTCGGCTGGCTCCTGGGGTCGAGATAAAGACGATGGCGCGGAGGTTTGGCTCGGCTTGGTCGAGGATGGCCGGACGACGATGTTGCCAAGGCGGCGGCGCTCTGGAGCTTCTGTGAGTGTGGCGGCGTTCCGATGAGACGGCTGCAAGACATGAGATATGGTTAGAGAGATGGACTCGGCATCTTGTGGGGTTGATAGAACGCAGGAGGAAGAGAGATGACCGTGGCTCAAAGGCAATGGCGACGGTCGTCGTCTCCACTGCCGGCGGCGAAAGAAGGTGTGACGAAGATGCTGGGCTCCCTTCCTCTTGGTTGGATCGGCACAGGGATGGAGGGCAGGATCATGCGACATGGCTGGGAGGTGATAAGGGTGAGCTCGGCGGCGGACATGTCCTGGCCACGCGTCGAGCACGCCGGCGTCGACCTCTCCCGCTCTCTGTCTCTCTCTCTGTTGGGTTAAGCGGTGTTGCAAGACACACAGAGGTGAGAGCAAGCTCATGTGGCTGCCATGTGGGTATAAACTGAGGTAGAAGGAGAGACATGGGTAGGAAATTAGGTAGACACAGTGTTATGGGCAGATTTAGAATTCTTCTCTATTTCTTTTCTTTCTCCCTTCTTTATAATTCCATAACTTAATTTATGTACATGATAAATTAATTTGGATTTTTTTGGAGATAGATAAAAATACCTATTTTCCATGTCCTTTGGTCCCACATAAAAATACTCTATATTTTATTCTCAGGAAAATAGATAACTTAGGTCTAGCCAAAATTGATTTGAATTTTTGGGAGGTCAAAACTTATAAAATAAATTATGGAAAAACTATATTAATTCATGATAAATATATTAGTATTTTAATAAATTATATCCCCTATACAATTTCATGTGATAAAATACACATATGAGATGTGTATCAATTTTGCCGTTTAGGGTTTAGAAATAATTTATAGTTTGACTATTTTAAACTAATTATTTGAGGTATCAATTTTAAATATTGAATTATACTAAAATTCCAGTGAGACATATATATTGAATATTATCTTCATGAATTTCCCCATGATTTTATATTGCACCAATTATTTTTAAATATTCAATGAGTTCACCTACCTTTAAGTGTTCCTATTATAAATATATATTTAAATGATTGTAAAATTATATTTTGGTTTGTAATTAACCAGAGATAATATGATTAGACTTTACTTTCAGTTCACCATGCTTAAATCACAAGACACTTGGGCATAGGTGCACCTAAGGGGATGACGGGTGTAGTGCTTTTATTATTTATGAATTATGATGTATTCACATTATGCTCATGAGATCTAAAATGAAATGCACCCAAGATTCAAAAGCATTTTAAAGGACTCAAATTTCACCAACCAAACTATGCAAATGTATGCACACACTGTGTTTTATTTTCTTCCTGTGAGCTATCAAGTAAAAGGTTTTAAATTATTCACAAATTTGTATATTAAAACTGGTCATATTAGACTCACCTTGGTTTTTAGCTGAAAAATATTAATATTCCTATTTAGGAAAAATATTCTCGACATTTTTAGATGCAAAATTTGAATTCAAATTTTGGGTATGTTACAAATCTACTCCCCTTAAAATAAATCTCGTCCCCGAGATTTGCGTCGGGTTGTGGGTGGAAAAAATGCAATCGGGTATATGTTGGTCCACTAAGAATTTTGTTCTACTTGTATGGTTCTTGCCATAGGTCTCATGGTAGGTTTGTTGAGATGGTAAATGGTCTGAATCTTGACCTTGACTGGTGGATGGAATCTTAATCAAAAGAAAAATTCTATGCCTGGGTGGCTTTTTGATAACACGATATTATCTATTTTAGTTGTTTAGAAATCTTTTCAAACCTACCAAATTTAGCATTTTTAACAAATAGTTTCTCCTTGAAAATACTACTAGTTGCGGTCGTCCTAGGAATGTTCCCTCTTCTAAGGAAATGGGAGATAATGTTAGTCTTTAAGTTGTATTATTGACTTGTAGCAATAGAACAACAAGAATTCTTAGTTGGCAAAGGACGGGGTGATTTCCATTCGGTAGTGGTGGGTACGGTTCGTGAAATTTTGTATTTTGATGGAAAGGTGACTCTAAAAGAGGTTGATACATCGAGGATGCGACAAGATGCAAGATTTAAAATCTACAGTCACAAGTGTCACGCCCAGAAATTCACTACCAGAATTTCCAAAGCAAATTGTGTATTAAAATCCCTGTCCAGGACCAGCCAGGGTACACAAATGACAAAGTTGCCATACAGATCCACGTCTTACAAAACAATAAAAATCTCTTACAAAACTGCAGCGGAAAAAGGAAACAACTATTCTAATAAACTAAACACTCGCAACGTAGCGACTCCAACCACAGGCATTCCTCGACGGTAGCAACAAGCCTACTCTTCTGAAAAGTCTTCCTCTGAAACAACTCCAACTCTGGTGTGGGGAAAAATAAAGCAAGACTGAGTACTACCCACTGTACTCAACAAGTCATACCGGAAAGGAAAATAATGATGCAAGTAATAACAAAGGAGAGCTGCAATGGTTATTTTGCATAAAATACGCATTTAAAAACAATAGTTGAAAACAGTAAAACAGTTGAATTAATTAGTCATAATTAAACCATCACTGTCCAACGCTACACCACGTTGCGACAGGCCCAACCATCCACCTGAACTAAACCATTTCCATTAAGTCAAATTATTAAAGAGTTCAACTAATCACGGTGAATCTGGTTGATCGCCCATAACCGCGGGCACGGCTATTCGAATAGTTTTACTCTGATCAGAGGTGTACAACTGTACCCACAAGACACAGTCCTACAACACTTACTGTGCGCCAACATACCACCACGGTACACCGGAAAAGGAGCTGTGACAGGACCCTTCGCATAACCCTTCCTAACCAATCGCACCACACCTCAGGTTTCGCCCCCGCTCCGCTTCCCGGCAACGGGCAGCCCCCTCTCGTGCCTTGGTGAATCCGGCAGCCAAGCAACCGGTATATCCCCGGCCGACTCAACTCCATCACGCCCACCCTTTCCGGGGAACGTCGGCTAGGAAAAAGCTATACTCCAAATCCAGCCATTACCCACGCTGGCTTGTGGAAAGTACGGTAATTCTTCCAGGGTTTCCCGCGAACCGGTCCTTAATTGTCATGAGCACGACCATCAAAACCATGTGCTCACAACCCACCATTAATCAATATTTTAGTTGAAACATTTAATTAAATCACCCACGATTAACCATCGCGAGCCAACATGAAATAACCATCATTAAGTATTAATGAAGCTTTAAATACCCAATTGTGAGCTAATGTTTCTAAGCAGGGCTAAGCAAGTTCTATTGTAGCAACTATTCAAATTATTTCCCAAGCTATCAAAGGAATAAGGTAATTGCAATATAAGGCTGAGTACAATAGGTAAACTATCCCATAGATGACATTATAAAACAATGCAGTATTTAGAGAAAAATAAGACTGTTTCGCAATTTAGGTACAACATGATCAAATGAATAAGTATGACTTGCCTTGCTCTTGCGCTGGGTCGACTTCGGCAACGACTTCGAAGTAAACCGGAGAATCGGAATTACCGGAATCTATACGACAAACAAAGCAAACAACAATACATGCTATAAGTCTACTGAAACAAAGAACAAAACTATTTTTAATGGATTTCTAGCATTTTTATGAATTTTCTGAGACTTGAACGGACTAAAACGGAGTCCGGATGAATTAGTTATGAATTTTTGAAGTTATCTGTGTTTTTACTAAAACAGAAAAATCCTTAATTATTTATTTATTGCGCAATAAACCCTAGGGCTGACGTCACCGCTGACGTCAGCGGCTAGGGCTGACGTCACCGCGCGGCGGCTGCGCACCACGTGGCGCACACGTGGCAACCACGCGGCGGGCGGCGCGGGTGACGCGGCGGCCACGCGGGCGAGCGCGGACGGCCCAGATCGGCCCGGGCGGCCGATCGGGCGGCTGAGGCACGCGGACGGCCAAGCGGCCGGGCTCGGGCACGGCCGAGCCGGCCACGGCGTGCGGCGGTGCTAAGGTTTCGGCGCGGGAGGCGGCGGCGCGGCGGCGCGCGGGAGGCGCGCACGGCAGCGGGCGACGCGGCGGCGCGCGGGGAGGGGAAAAGGCGGCGGAAAACGGCGGCAGAAAACGGCGGCGGCGGAGTGGCGCTAGGGTTAGGGTTTAGGGTGGCGGTGGCGCGGGGAAAAAACGAGGGGCGGCGGCCTCGGGGGGGGGGAAATAAATAGGGCACGCCGGCGGGAGTCCCGCGGGAAACGCGGGCGGCGTGGCGCGCGGCGGCGCCGGCCGAGTCGGAGATGACTCGGGCGCGGGCCCACGCGTCAGCGAGCGCGGCGCGGGGGAGGCGGCGCGGACTTTCCGGGCGGCTCAGGCCGTGGCCTCGGGCCGGCCCGGGAAGGAGGAGAGGCGCGGGGAGGCGGCGGCTGCTTGGGCCGGCTGGGCCTGTCCAGGAGGGAAGGAGCGCGCGCGCGCGACGGCGGCTTGGGCCGGGGGGGGGGGAAAAATGGGCCGACGGCCCAAGAAGAGGAAAAAGAAAAAGAAAAAGAAAAAAGAAAAGGAATTTTTCCCAGGGATTTATTTATTGCGCTTGAGGGTTTTTAATTGGTTAAAATTATTTCTGGGGCTCTGAAAATTCCACTAAAAATTCCACCTTGCCATTTTCACTTCTTTAGTGCATTATTTAATTGGGTTTCTCTCCAGATTTAATTAAACAATTTCTGAGATAAATTATTAAATTTAATTTTTACGATTTGGGAGAACCTCAGGGTGTGACAAACCTACCCCCCTTAAACGTAATCTCGACCCCGAGATTCGGAGGTGCTGGCGAAGAGGTGCGGATGGGCAGCCTTCAATTCATCCTCTCTTTCCCATGTAGCTTCTTCCTCGGAATGATGGCTCCACTGAACTCTGCAGAACCTGGTAACCTTATTTCTGGTCCTCCTCTCGCAGGATTCGAGAATACGAATCGGCTTCTCCACATAAGTCAAGTCCTCTTGAATCCCAATTTGATCGGGACTGGCCTGTTCTTCCGGTACTCTCAAGCATTTCTTCAATTGCGAGACGTGAAACACATCGTGAATACCCGCCATGTTGGGTGGAAGCTCAAGCTGGTAGGCAACTTCTCCTTGACGCTTGCGGATCTTATATGGTCCCACAAAGCGTGGTGCCAATTTTCCTTTAGTTTGAAAACGGTGTACTCCTCGAAGCGGTGTGACACGAAGGTACACGTAGTCCCCTGTTTCGAAAGTTAACTCCCTTCGACGATTGTCGGCATAGCTTTTTTGCCGAGACTGCGCAATTCTCAACCTTGCTCTGACAGTTCTGACCTTTTCTTCCGCATCGCTCAAGACTTCAGTCCCAAACAACTGTCGTTCTCCGGTCTGATCCCAAAAGAGCGGGGTACGACACTTTCTGCCATACAACGCCTCAAATGGTGCCATCTGCAAGCTGGCTTGATAACTGTTGTTGTAGGAGAACTCGGCATATGGCAAACTCTTATCCCATGCTCCTCCAAAATCGAGCGCACAGGCTCTGAGCATATCCTCAAGTATCTGGTTCACTCGCTCAGTCTGGCCATCAGTTTGCGGATGGTAAGCCGTGCTAAAGTTCAAACGGGTTCCCAATTCTTCTTATAATTCTTGCCAGAACTTTGAGGTGAACTGGCTTCCTCGATCCGATACGATCTTCTTAGGCACTCCGTGTAAATACATGATTCTTGCGAGGTAGAGTTCTGCTAGCTTCTTCCCCGAGTAAGTAGTATGCACAGGAATGAAATGAGCCACCTTCGTGAGTCGATCCACGATGACCCAGATAGAATCATGTCCAGACAACGTTCTTGGCAAACCTGTGATGAAATCCATTCCAATTTCTTCCCATTTCCATTCCGGAATTTGGAGAGGCTGTAACAGTCCTGCAGGCCTTTGATGCTCTGCCATGACTCGCTGGCACACGTCACAGAGTGCGACGAATTCAGCTATTTCTCTTCTCATGCTAACACACCAGAACTTTTTTTTAAGGTCTTGGTACATCTTGGTACTGCCAGGATGAATTGAATACTGAGTTTGATGGGCCTCCGTGAGTATTAACTCCTTTAACTCTTTGTCTTCCGGGACGCACAGTCTTTCTCCCATCCATATCGTGCCATGCTCATCTTCGGAGAAATCTCGGGCCTTTCCAACCCTCATGTTTTTCTTGAGCTCTGCTATCTCGGGATCTTTAGCTTGAGCTGCTCGGACCTGCTCCACGAGCGTTGGTCGTGCTTCTAGAGCGGACGCGAACCCATGTTCAACAATACCGAGGTTCAGCCGTTCGAAGTCTCGCTGCAACTGGCTGCTCATCTCTTCCATACTGGTGGAGTTACAGTAGCTCTTCCGGCTTAAAGCATCTGCCACTACATTAGCTTTACCGGGATGGTAGTGAATTCCCAGATCGTAGTCTTTAATCAATTCCAACCATCTTCGCTGACGGAGATTTAAGTCCGGTTGGGTGAAGAGATACTTCAAACTCTTGTGATCCGTATACACCTCACAACGGTTCCCAATAAGGTAATGCCTCCAGATCTTTAGGGCATGTACCACTGCTGCTAATTCCAAATCATGAGTAGGGTAATTATTCGCATGTGGGCGCAGTTGACGCGAAGCGTACGCAACCACTCTGCCTTCCTGCATCAATACACATCCTAGCCCTTGGCGAGACGCATCGCAATAAACCTGAAAATCTTTAGTCTGATCTGGCAGAATTAAGACTGGTGTCGTTACCAACTTCTTCTTAAGTTCCACAAAACTTCTGTCGCATTCTGCTGACCACTTGAACTTCTCATCCTTTTTCAGCAACTGTGTCATTGGCTTGGCAATCTTGGAGAAATTCTCAATGAATCGATGGTAGTAACCCGCAAGTCCAAGAAAACTTCGGATTTGCGTGACTGTCTTTGGTGGGGTCCACTTCATAACCGATTCCACATTCGACGGGTCTACTGCCACTCCTTGAGCTGTGATGATGTGGCCTAGGAACTGTACTTCCTTGAGCCAAAAGTCACACTTGCTAAACTTGGCATACAACTGGTGTTCCTTTAATTTCTCAAGTACGAGGCGAAGATGTTGTTCATGCTCCTCCTTGGACTTAGAGTAAACAAGTATATCATCGATAAAAACCACGATGAACTTATCCAGAAATTCCATGAATACCTTATTCATCAAGTTCATGAAAAAGGCCGGTGCATTGGTAAGTCCAAAAGACATGACTGTGCACTCAAACAACCCATACCGAGTAGTGAATGCCGTCTTCGGAATATCCTCCTCTCTAATCCTCAATTGGTGGTAGCCTGATCGCAGGTCTATCTTGGAGAACCATGTTGCTCTCTTTAGCTGATCAAACAAATCATCAATCCGAGGTAACGGGTATTTGTTCTTGACGGTCACCTCATTGAGGGCGCAATAGTCGACGCACATCCTCTTGGTCTTATCTTTCTTCTCCACAAAGATCACCGGAGCACTCCAAGGTGACGTACTCGAGCGAATATATCCTTTCTGCAACTGCTCATCAACTTGCTTCTTGACTTCCGCCAGTTCATTGGCTCCCATCCTATAGGGTCTCTTGTGTATCGGGGCAGTTCCCCGGTACTAAATCAATCCGAAATTCAATTTCTCTCTTTGGTGGCATTGTGGTTATGTCATCCGGAAAGACTTCAGGGTATTCTCTAACAATAGGAATATCCTCCAACTTCTTAATATCTTTCCCTTCTTTTGCGATCTGTTTCATCCCATCGACTTGGTTTAAGCACACTCTCTGCTTCTGGGGTGTCGGCGACTGGAACATCATGACTTCTCCTTTCTCATTAACCAGAGTGATAGTGCGACTAGCGCAATCGATAACTCCCTTGTGCCTTGTTAACCAATCCATCCCAAGAATGACATCTAGGTCCTTGGACTCAAGAAGGATAAGATTGGCTAGAAATTTAGAACCCTGGATTTCCATTTCCACAGAGGGGCAATAGTGGGCTGTGGTCATCTCATTCCCAGGAGTGTGAACCCACAAAGGTGTTCTAAGTTTCACTACTGACAACCCATATGTCCTAGCAAAACGCTTTGATAAAAAGGAATGTGTAGCACCAGAATCAAAAAGAGTGATGGCTGGAACTGAATTAACAGGAAACGTACCCAATACCACTTCTGGTGCAGCATGTGCCTCTTCTGCTGACGCATGGTTGACACGGGCATGAACAAACTTGGGTCCTGCACGCCTTGGCTTCGGGCACTTGTCGGCGAAGTGTCCGGGCTCGTTGCAGTTGAAGCAGACAAATGATTTTTCGCTGGACTCCTTCCTGGGTTGAGTCGATGGAGCTGGCTGAGCTGTGGCCGTTGGTGGGCGCGGAACCGGGTTGCGGTTGGGCTGTCCCCCGTTGTTGTTGCGGTTGCCGAAATTGTTGTTGTTGAAATTACCAGGCTGGTAAGGTCGATGTTGACGAACAATCATTGTAGAAGGTCCACCCTGCTGTCCGGCGGTGAACCGGGGCTTCTGTTGACTTCCCTGCTGCGTCCTGAACTGGACTGCCTTCCTTTTCCGATCCATCCTGTTGCGTTGATCCTCTTGACGAATCGCCATATCAACTAACTTCTCGAAATCAGCATAATCCCCTGAGATTAGCTGGTTGGCCAATTCATCATCAAGGCCGGAAAGAAACTTTTCCTGCCTTTCCGCATCAGTGCGCACATCCTCCGGAGCGTAACGTGCTAGACGGTTGAACTCATGAAGGTACTCTATCACTGTTCTATTACCTTGGTGGAGCGCCCTAAACTCTCTCTTCTTCTGGGCTACTATGCCATCAGGGATTTGGGCTTTCCTGAAACTGCGGCAGAACTCCGTCCAAGTGACCTCCGTTCCGGGTGGACGGGTAACCAGATAATTATCCCACCAAGCCGAAGCGGGACCCTGCAATTGATGGGTAGCGAAAGCGACCTTCTCTTGATCATTGCACTGGAGTAGATTAAGCTTCTTCTCAATAACATGAAGCCAATCATTCGCTTCCATGGGATTGGTAGTACTCGAGAAAACCGGCAGTCTGACACGAAGAAACTCTGGCAACTTGGATTGGGGTGGTGGTTGATTCTGTTGGGCCTGCTGCTGCTGCTGTTGAGCTTGTTGTTGCATCTGTTGCAACATCTGCTGTTGCATTTGTTGATGTTGCTGCTACATTTGCTGCATCATAGCCGCCATCATCTGCGTCTGGCTAGCTAGCACTTGAGCAAGAGTGGGGTTATCCGGTGGTGGAGGAGGAGCGTTGGTGTTTGTTCCATTAGTCTGGGATCCCTCTTGTCCGTTGTTGTTACCACTTGTCCTGGTGTTGACCATCTGAAGGAGAAGAACCAGCAGAAAGAAATGGACAAGAAAGAAAACAGATTGCTCAGGACTAAGCTTTAATATATTATTAATTTAACTGTAATTGTTGTGATCTAACTTAAAACACTTCCAAAACAGCACGCAAAAATCCTTAATAAGATAGCCATACCATAGGCACATGGTATCGACCATCGGCTAAACCCCAGAACAACAAACCTAACACACAGCATCTAACAAGAAATCAAACTAAGAAAACGGAAAACTAAGGGTAACGAGCCTAATGCTCGGAACGGTTTCCGGAATCCGCCATGGCAGTGTCTCCACTTGTTGGCTCTGAACTTGAACCACTGCCGTTGCTACCACTGGGTGTGGCGTGCAACCAACCTCCGCTACCACTGGCTGGACCCTGGTACGCAGACGCCGAGGCGAAGGTGATGGCGAACCCTGGTGGTGGCGGCGGAACTGGCGTTGGAGCGGGTGGTGAATTCCTTGGCGCAAGCTGAATACGTACAGGAGCGGTGGTCCTCTTCCTTGGCATGGTGCGAATCTTGAGTCCTCCTGACGTTGGGTGTCCTCGCAACCTAGCATTATCGGCCTTGAGCCGTGCGACTTCATCCTCCAAACGGGCGATCTTGATCAACTTCTGGTCATTAAGAGCCTTGGATGCCTTGTGGAGATCGGCGTGCATCTTGTCCAGACCCTTCATCACTGTGACCATCCGTCCGAAGGTAGTATCGTTCTCCTCCGCTGCAGATCGGTAGGTGCTACTGGTGGAAGAACTACCGCGACGAGGATGATAGCGGTACGCCGAGTTGAGGAGGGCGTAGTCGTGCAGTTCTCGCATCCTGGCCATCATCAAGTAAGCCGCCTCTTGACAGGCGTGCTCGTCAGATCCTCCTGAAGCGGTGACCACCATATTGGGAAGACTGGTGCCCACGAAGCCATGTACTTCCAAACGGACTCGGAACGGGAACTCGCCACTGAGAGGCTCGATCGTGGTGTACTCCGGCGCTTCAAGGTACCCTACAACCAAAGTCATACGGGCAAGCTCTGCCACAAAGCCTTCCATATTTTGACCACGGTGCGTCGGGGGATGACCTACCATCTACAGAGGGCAAAGGAACGGGACTCAACACATGCTCAAAACCAATTTAAAAAAAACAATTTTTAAAGAACATCGGTTACACAAGAAAATTTTTGATGCAAGGAACACATTTTTTTTTCAAAAATCCCAAAGACCACAATTCCCAAATTTTTCCCAAAGCAATTTAAAATTTAGGGAAAATGCACATGAAAAAGTTTTAGAGGGCTCTTAGGGTTTCCAGTTGGCTTGTCCTACGGTTAAGGTCGGCTCTGATACCAACTTGTCACGCCCAGAAATTCACAACCAGAATTTCCAAATCAAATTGTGTATTAAAATCCCTGTCCAGGACCAGCCAGGGTACACAAATGACAAAGTTGCCATACAGATCCACGTCTTACAAAACAATAAAAATCTCTTACAAAACTGCAGCGGAAAAAGGAAACAACTATTCTAATAAACTAAACACTCGCAACGTAGCGACTCCAATCCACAGGCATTCCTCGACGGTAGCAACAAGCCTACTCTTCTGAAAAGTCTTCCTCTGAAACAAACTCCAACTCTGGTGTGGGGAAAAATAAAGCAAGACTGAGTACTACCCACTGTACTCAACAAGTCATACCGGAAAGGAAAATAATGATGCAAGTAATAACAAAGGAGAGCTGCAATGGTTATTTTGCATAAAATACGCATTTAAAAACAATAGTTGAAAGCAGTAAAACAGTTGAATTAATTAGTCATAATTAAACCATCACTGTCCAACGCTACACCACGTTGCGACAGGCCCAACCATCCACCTGAACTAAACCATTTCCATTAAGTCAAATTATTAAAGAGTTCAACTAATCACGGTGAATCTGGTTGATCGCCCATAACCGCGGGCACGGCTATTCGAATAGTTTTACTCTGATCAGAGGTGTACAACTGTACCCACAAGACACAGTCCTACAACACGTTACCGTGCGCCAACATACCACCACGGTACACCGGAAAAGGAGCTGTGACAGGACCCTTCGCATAACCCTTCCTAACCAATCGCACCACACCTCAGGTTTCGCCCCCGCTCCGTTTCCCGGCAGCGGGCAGCCCCCTCTCGTGCCTTGGTGAATCCGGCAGCCAAGCAACCGGTATATCCCCGGCCGACTCAACTCCATCACGCCCACCCTTTCCGGGGAACGTCGGCTAGGAAAAAGCTATACTCCAAATCCAGCCATTACCCACGCTGGCTTGTGGAAAGTACGGTAATTCTTCCAGGGTTTCCCGCGAACCGGTCCTTAATCGTCATGAGCACGACCATCAAAACCATGTGCTCACAACCCACCATTAATCAATATTTTAGTTGAAACATTTAATTAAATCACCCACGATTAACCATCGCGAGCCAACATAAATAACCATCATTAAGTATTAATGAAGCTTTAATTATCCCATTTGTGAACTAATGTTTCTAAGCAGGGCTAAGCAAGTTCTATTGTAGCAACTACTCAAATTATTTCCCAAGCTATCAAAGGAATAAGGTAATTGCAATATAAGGCTGAGTACAATAGGTAAACTATCCCATAGATGACATTATAAAACAATGCAGTATTTAGAGAAAAATAAGACTGTTTCGCAATTTAGGTACAACATGATCAAATGAACAAGTATGACTTGCCTTGCTCTTGTGCTGGGTCGACTTCGGCAACGACTTCGAAGTAAACCGGAGAGTCGGAATTACCGGAATCTATACGACAAACAAAGCAAACAACAATACATGCTATAAGTCACTGAAACAAAGAACAAAACTATTTTTAA
Organism: Oryza officinalis; assembly: GCA_008326285.1. Lineage (NCBI taxonomy): Eukaryota > Viridiplantae > Streptophyta > Magnoliopsida > Poales > Poaceae > Oryza > Oryza officinalis. The sequence goes on from BDMV01000008.1 coordinate 22,652,884, forward strand.
TGGATTCTAGACATTTTTATGAATTTTCTGAGACTTGAACGGACTAAAACGGAGTCCGGATGAATTAGTTATGAATTTTTGAAGTTATCTGTGTTTTTACTAAAACAGAAAAATCCTTAATTATTATTTATTTATTGCGCAATAAACCCGTAGGGCTGACGTCATCGCTGACGTCAGCGGCTAGGGCTGACGTCAGCCGCGGCGGCGGCTGCGCACCACGTGGCGCACACGTGGCAACCACGGCGGCGGGGCGGCGCGGGTGACGCGGCGGCCACGCGGGCGAGCGCGGACGGCCCAGATCGGCCCGGGCGGCCGATCGGGCGGCTGAGGCGCGCGGACGGCCAGCGGCCGGGCTCGGGCTCGGCCGAGCCGGCCACGGCGTGCGGCGGCGCTAGGGTTTCGGCGCGGGAGGCGGCGGCGCGGCGGCGCGCGGGAGGCGCGCACGGCAGCGGGCGGCGCGGCGGCGCGCGGGGAGGGGAAAAGGCGGCGGCGCTTACCGGCGGCGGAAAACGCGATGGAAAACGGCGGCGGCGGAGCGGCGCTAGGGTTAGGGTTAGGGTGGCGAGCGGCGCGGGGAAAAAACGAGGGGCGGCGGCCTCGGGGGGGGAAAATAAATAGGGGCGCGCGGCGGGAGTCCCGCCGGGAAACGCGGGCGGCGTGGGCGCGCGGCGGCGCCGGCCGAGTTGGAGACGACTCGGGCGCGGGCCCACGCGTCAGCGAGCGCGGCGCGGCGCGGACTTTCCGGGCGGCTCGGGCCATGGCCTCGGGCCGGCCCGGGAAGGAGGAGAGGCGCGGGGAGGCGGCGGCGGCTTGGGCCGGCTGGGCCGGTCCGGGAGGGAAGGAGGCGCGCGCGCGACGGCGGCTTGGGCCGGGGGAGGGGGAAAATGGGCCGACGGCCCGAGAAGAGGAAAAAGAAAAAGAAAAAGAAAAAGAAAAGGAATTTTTCCCAGGGATTTATTTATTGCGCTTGAGGGTTTTTAATTGGTTAAAATTATTTTTGGGGCTCTGAAAATTCCACTAAAAATCCTGTTACTGTATTTTGACATGGGGAACGCAAGAAAAATTCCACCTTGCCATTTTCACTTCTTTAGTGCATTATTTAATTGGGTTTTTCTCCAGATTTAATTAAACAATTTCTCAGATAAATTATTAAATTTAATTTTTATCATTTGGGAGAACCTCAGGGTGTGACAACAAGTCACATTTCAACCCTGTTGAGCTCAAATTGGCCAAAGTAAATTCCAGGACAATAAGCTCGGTAATTGGGAAGATGAGGAATAAGAAGTCCCTAATCACTATTACATCCATCCATAAAGGTCTTACATAATTGGGGATACATGGTAGCCATAATACCTGGCATGGTTCATTGAATCACTCACCTGGGAAACTCAGAATGTTGGGATTTGAATAGTCGGGACAAAATCAGGTTATGTCCCATCATATACATTCATATACTTGGGTCATGGTGAAAAGAGATTGTTGGATGGCATGTGTAGCAATAATTTTGTTTTAAGAGCATGGATGAATGCTATGATGTCATGATGCATGAATGATGCGGCATATGTATGAAATGGTGCAATGTGAATAAAACATGTGGTATTGCATACATGCCATAGGACAATCCTTTAGCTCCAATTGAGCTCTAGGATCTTGTTATAGGATGGCTCATTGGGAAAAACTTTGTTTGTCACTAGAAAAAATAGAATAATTGGCTTGAGGGATTAAGGTCATGATCTCACCTTGCTGAGCTCACAATTGGCAAATGAAAAATTTAGGGCAGCAAGCACAGCAACTAGGAAAGCAAGGATAATTAAGTCTTCAATTACTATTACATTCATCCGTCATGTCTCCATACATGAATAGGAATATATGGCAACAATAATACATAATTTACATGGCATATATCTTCTTGGCAATAAAGGCACCGATATACATGTGGGAGAGTAATCTTGTCAAATTGGAGTATAATCAAAAGGATATGTTGTATAATGATCATGATGTACCCTCCTGGAAATAATTTAGTCAATAAACAACTGGAAATAATTTAGTCAGTAAACAACTGTCATCTTCAAGAATATGACAGGGTTAAGGTTAGAGGCATAAATAAATTTAATAGGAAACTTGTAATAGGAAATGAGTCATGGACATATAGTCTTTCGGGAAAATTGTTCTTGAAGGGTTAATCCAACTCAAGACTAACCATGGGCATAAGAAAGATTACAACCCTTTATAGGATACAAGATAAGATAAGCTGCTACCCCCCTTAAAAATTTTAAAAGTTTTAGTCCAATGGTTTGGTGAAAATAAATTAAACAGGCTATGCGATAACAGGTTGGTCCTGAGCACCAAAACATAGCCTAATGACCAAGCTGGAGTGGTGGTGAAATCAAACAAAATTTTAAAATTCAGGTTCCTAGCAAAGTTCTCTTTGTTCTAGGAAGAAATTAGGATTTCAGGATGAATAGATCATTCTAGGGAAGTGTTCAAAATATACAAGTCAGTTTATAAACTATATTAATTTTGGAAATTACTTTTGTGATATTCAAAGAATACTTGTCAGTTGCTACAATTCACAAATTTTGCATCCAACCATAATGGGGCACAAAACTTGCATATTGAGCCATCTCAATTCAAATTCCAAAATCGTCCATTTTTGCATACAATGCGATCCTGAAATTATCTGCCTATTGTCTTTGTTGAATTTTTATAACAGGTTTTACAAGTGCAAAAATTTTGGGCAAAATTCTGGAAGATGTATGTTTATGTTGTTAAGCTATCATGAAGAAACCAGGGTTTTATCACCTATAGTTTAGGCTAGACAAATTTGTCGATCGGACTACCTACAGAATTCAGGTCATGACCACGCAGTACTTTATGAACTTTTAAACCATGATAGATTGATTCAAAAATTACACCAAAATTCCTGGAGTCTACTGTGTATGTCTACCAGCTACTATCGAAAGATGCATATTTTATTACTTATGGTTTGGGCTATACAAATTCTTAAATGTTACTGTCTATGGATTTCAGCACATAGTTATGCACACTATTTGAATTATTACCTTATGATGCAATGATTCAAAAATCACACAAAAATTCATGAAGCCTACTGGGTTAGTCTACAACTTGCATGTAAAAATTCACAGGTTTATAATCAATGGATTGTCCTAGGAAAAATTCACAAGCAGATTGACTCCAAATTTCAGAACACACACAACAAGCACAAGATGAATCTTTAGATTAAGTTTTATGTTATCTAAATTCATAATATTTTAATCACATGAAGTTAGAGTGGTCCAGAGGCTATATGAACTTTGGGCGGTCCATCTAAACAAGCAATCTAGGGATTTAAGCACAACAATTTTAATCCTGCCCTCAAAAGTACCCATTCTAGGCCATATCGTCAAAGTTTTGAAATGTTGGGATAAAGAATTCAAATACCCACCAAATTCATTTTCGGTTCAGAAATAACATGAGAAAGAGTTAATACTACCATATCTATCATGTTTTAGATTTATCAAACCATTTCCAAAACATACAAGCTATAGGCCGTTTTCAATCCGATACATCGTAAATCTCGAACTAGTCAATAGGAGTAGTTTGCAAATGGATTTGAAAACTTTTCAAAACACTTCGGTACTGGTTTATAATGATTAATGAGTGTTTTTAAACAAATTTTTACAGAAATACCCTTTTTCAAAAGGTGTCGGTCCTATGGAGTAAGAATAGGAGTTTAAAATCAAAATATAGACTTAGAGAAGAGTAATTCTCTGGAGATAGATGAGATGTAAGATTGTAGTAAGTTTTCAAAACTAACTTGTGGTTGAGAACATGGTTCTCAAAATAATTTTTAAGAAGCCAATCTAAACGACCATTACAAAAGGTTTTCCCTACAGTCGGTCAATTGCTTTGATACCACCGCTGTGAGGACACCCCGGGTTAAATATTATGTAAATTATTTGAAATGATAGCGCGAAATATTTAGTTGGATGGGGTCTAATAATAATCGAGTAAAACAGTAACCATCCAACCTCATTGCTTCCCTATCAAGTCAAATGACATACATAGTATAAAACCTGAAGCGCCGAGTAGAGAGCATAGGGGATATTGCTAGGACTTTAGCATGCCAGTCAACTTCAGCCTGAGACATGCCCGTCAAACCACACGAAGGTGGCGACCAGATGTGTTACACATCTCAGGAGACTTGACAAAATTCGCTAAAGCTCTACGACATCCTAAATGCTCAATACTCATACCGGTGTAGAACTAGATGCCAGGAAAAGCTCTAGTTCCACACTTTCATCTAAGCGATGAAGATCAGAATAATAAGGAGTAAACACAAATAAACTTTACTCTACATTTTAATTTAAATACTTAGGCCAATCGGCCAGATAGTTACTGATCCACGGAAGCTTGGCTACCTGAAACCACAAGGAGCCGACTAGGAAAATATCCCTTTAAGATCCGGTCCTTGAAGAAACAACAATTTCCCGAATCACTCAGATTAAAGTAGCAAACAACTTGCAAAATAGATATTCCAATATGACAAGAGTTAGTACATTAAGCGAGTTATTGTATCGGCAAGCATAAGGCAATCCTAACATATTACATGCATGACTTATAATCAAGAAAGGCTTTATATGTAGCTCATTTTAGCGTAAAGCAAGTTTTAGTGCACAATTCTTTTCAAAAGAGTTGATGATTCAATTAACAAAACATTAACGTAGTTGAATCATAATAATCACCGTAAAAAAATCATAAACCAACCCTTGTTACCCATACCGGCAATAAGTCATAATCTTATCGTAATAATATACTTGATTGCCCACCCGGCATCAAGTCTCATATTCATTATCATCATAACACGATTATCATAACTCAACCCAAGTTACCATTTCCAAATCCATAGTTCATAAATCATCATTTGAAAACATAAATCAAAAGTCTATACTCATGACACTTCACCAAGTCGCTCATGACCATGAGCACGGCTAATCGATTAGTTTTAGACTCTGCGGAGTTTGTACAACTTTACCTACATGATATAAATCGCTCTAGTTTGTCCGGTACCCGTCGGTACCACCACACTCTACACATTGAATGCGGTCTAGAGGTCACAACGTAGACTTTACCTTACTTAACGCCTAGCCTTGCATCAGCGATGGCAAGTGTGAATCCATCCTGGGAATGACCCAGAATCATTAGGTGGCAGGCCCACGCCTTAAACCTAACGCCGTGGCAGCGAACACATCCGTTCCCCCACGAGGCACTTAACCATTGAATTGGACAGACTTAGACACCCATGCTGTGAGGCGGACCATCCGCCCCCTCACAGAAACATACTCAGCTAGTAATAATCGCTAGCATTATAATCAACACACATTCATGGGTAGTTCCTATGAATCATCGCTCAGACTAATTCATTCTACTCCGGCCTACCAATATGCAAGGCTAGACTTTAAGTAACTTAATTAGCTAAGGCTAGCCCATAATAGCACATGTGGATGTACGATATACTTAAGTTGGTGATACGAAGTTCAGTACTTAATTAACTCAGGCGAACACTCCCCCTATCGGCGTGCAACTATCACCATATGCACACCACTTGCCGCCCAAGTCCAAAATCATTTTACTCACATTTTAGTTCACAAATATTTAACATTTTCATTTTCAATCCAGCATTAACCAAATACTCAAATTCCCATTTATAAATCCATAAGAGTGAGTATTTTGCTTAAATCTAAGCATGGCTAAGCAAATGGCATACATAAAAACATATATACACTTCATTGAGCGTTTATAAAGTGATCAAATCCATCCTATGGTTACCAATGAAGTGGTAACAATATAACAAGGTAGATTATGCAGCAATAAGGTCATAGCTACCATTTTCTAAGTTTCAAATATCGTTTTTAATCAAATACATATGCAGTTTCGCAAACAACGCTTTTCATCTCCCAAATCATGGGTTTCAATGTGATCAAAGGAGAGGGGAGGAAATAACTTGCCTTGATCTGGAACAATGTGATTACCACCTAAATCATTCTTTCACCGTTGATGCGAATTATCTATACAAATGACACGATATGCACATAAATACCAAATCATGCGAAAAATTCAAAATGCTCTAAAATGCATGATTTGTATCCAGTGGATAGGTTCTGACATAACATGAATTTAGGTGAAAGAATTCCTATTTTATCTCTTTTCATTTGTGAGTTATGAATTTTCCAAGTTTGCATTGACCTATAGTATTATTTACTAATGTATTACAAGTTCTATGTTATCTATTTCATATTTGAAATTTTAGAATTAAATATCATACTGTAAGCATCACATTTTATTTCATAGTATTAGAGTTCACCATTTTACAGAACTACTAAAATTTAATTCACCTGAAAATGAGCTATATTTGGTTTTATATGAATTTCACAAATTTGAGATAATTTTCAGTTGAAAAGATAAAGACTTATCCATTTCCTTTTATATTTCCAAAATATAATTTCTTGGGTCCACAGGTCAGCCTCTAGTTTTATGCAGAAAGGTCCCTAGGGTTCTCAAGAATCAACCCGAGCTCCATAACACGTGCTAAAGCAAAGTCCATTAAGAGTCCTCGAGGTTTTCCCTATTTATAATTAGGTCCTGGGTCCACAAGTCATACTAAGGAACTTTACAAATTAAACCCTGCAAGTTTTAAATCATCGCTAAGCCAAATTCAAAATCGCTAATCAAGTGGGGTCCGCTCGTTAGTGGCTCGGCGCAAAGAGGAGCAGGGCAGCAATGCTCCGACGAGTTTCTCGCCGGCAGCAACGGTGAACGGCGACCGATCTCGGCGGGCGGCTAACAGAGAAAATGGAGAGGATTCCTCGGTGAAGCCATCGGTGTTCTTCTCGCAAGCTGCGGTGATCGGGATCGATGGCGACGACGGTGCAGGCGGCGGTGGCTCTCGGGTTGACGATGCATGTTGAGGTTCGGCTTGGTTTAGTGCAAAAGGGTGCATGCATGTGGTTCCATTGGGTTCCTGGAGTCTCACCGAAGCATTGGAAGGAGTTGGCGATGCTCGGATAGCGACGGTGATGGAGAAAACTCCCAGGCGGCGGCAGGAATTTGCAGAGCAACGGCGGCAGCGCTCTTCGGCCTTTGACCTACTAAGAAGAGGAGGGGAACAGCTCAAGGATCACATGGGAATGCTCCACGAGTGAAGAATCGAAGTAGGGCTCACCGGAGAAGAAGGACTTGATGATGGAACCCGGCGGTCGGTGTTGAGGAGGAAAAGGCCGATCTCTGAGTTCACAGCGTCCTAGCTTGATTCCTTCGGTCGGCTGGCTCCTGGGGTCGAGATAAAGACGATGGCGCGGAGGTTTGGCTCGGCTTGGTCGAGGATGGCCGGACGACGATGTTGCCAAGACGGCGGTGCTCTGGAGCTTCTATGGGTGCGGCGGCATTCTGATGAGACGGCTGCAAGACATGAGATGTGGGGTTGATAGAACGCAGGAGGAAGAGAGATGACCGTGGCTCAAAGGCGATGGCGACGGTCATCGTCTCCATGGCCGGGGCGAAAGAAGGGGCGACGGAGATGCTGGGCTCCCTTCCTCTCGGTTGGATCGGCACAGGGATGGAGGGAAGGATCATGCGACGTGGCTGGGAGGTGATATGGGTGAGCTCGGCGGCGGACACATCCTGGTCACGCGTCGAGCACGCCGGCGTCGACCTCTCCCGCTCTCTGTCTCTCTCTGTTGGGTTAAGCGGTGAAGCAAGACACACAGAGGTGAGAGCAAGCTCGTGTGGCTGCCATGTGGGTCCAGGGCGGTATAAACTGAGGTAGAAGGAGAGACATGGGTAGGAAATTAGGTAGACACAGTGTTATGGCAGATTTAGAATTCTTCTCTATTTCTTTTCTTTCTCCCTTCTTTATAATTCCATAACTTAATTTCTGTACATGATAAATTAATGTGGATTTTTCTGGAGATAGATAAAAATACCTAGTTTCCATTTCCTTTAGTCCTACATAAAAATACTCTATATTTTATTCTCAGGAAAATAGAGAAATTAGGTCTGGCCGAAATTTATTTGAATTTTTAGGAGGTCAAAACTTATAAAATAAATTCTGAAAAACTATATTAATTCATGATAAATAGAGTAGTATTTTAATAAATTATATCCCCTATACAATTTCATGTGATAAAATACACATGTGAGATGTGTATCAATTTTGCCGATTAGGGTTTAGAAATAATTTATAGTTTGATTATTTTGACCTAATTATTTCAGGTACCAATTTTACATATTAAATTATACCAAAATTCCAGTGAGACATATATATTGAATATTATCTTCATGAATTTCCCCATGATTTTATATTGCACCAATTATTTTTAAATATTCAATGAGTTCACCTACCTTTAAGTGTTCCTATTATAAATATATATTTAAATGATTGTAAAATTATATTTTGGTTTGTAATTAACCAGAGATAATATGATTAGACTTTACTTTCAGTTTACCATGCTTAAATCACAAGACACTTGGGCATAGGTGCACCTAAGGTGATGACGGGTGTAGTGCTTTTATTATTTATGAATTATGATGTATTCACATTATGCTCATCAGACGTAAAATGAAATGCACCCAAGATTCAAAAACATTTTAAAGGACTCAAATTTCACCAACCAAACTATGCAAATGTATGCACACACTGTGTTTTATTTTCTTCCTATGAGCTATCAAGTAAAAGGTTTTAAATTATTCACAAATTTGTATATTAAAACTGGTGATATTAGACTCACCTAGGTTTTTAGCTGAAAAATATTAATATTCCTATTTAAGAAAAATATTCTTGATATTTTTAGATGCAAAATTTGAAAGTCAAATTTTGGGTATGTTGCAACACCGGACAACGGCAGCGGAGGCAAGTCAATGGTGAAGACAAAGACGTCCATTAGCAATGACATAATAGGCCAGCCGTGAAGGCGAAGACATGAAACGGCGGCGACGAAGCCGAGTCGACGGTGAAGACGAAGACACCCATCAATGGTGACATAATAAGCCAGCTGTGAAGGTGAAGATACCAGTCGGCGGCGAAGAAGGCAAGCTGGCGGTGAAGATGGAGATGCCTATCAGCAGCGCTGTAACAGGCCAGCTGTGAAGGCGAAGATACCAGTCAGCAGTGTCGAAGGCAAGCCAGCGATGAAGACGAAGACACCCATCACTGGCGACGTAATAGGTTAGCCACGAAGGCGAAGACACTAGACGGTGGCGGCGAAGACAAGCCGGTGGTAAAGATGATGTTGCCTATTAACGGCAGCAAAGTCCACCAACTGTGGCGGTGACTAGCGTAGACCCTCGTGGGGCACGCTGACCGAGTTCATTCCTTGTGCATAGGAGATGGCTTATGGCCATAAATCCTTGACACCCTTATCCATATCTGAACCTTGCAGCATAAATATATAGGACAAGTAGTATCTGATTTAAAACATAATACTTAAGGAAATGTCAAGCATTTTGTAATATTTATAAATATATATTTCTCTTATCGATTTTAATTCCGTCGAGTAGTTGTGAGTACTCTGCCCGACTAGTCATAGCCCTCAAGCACTAGGACTCGGCTCATGGCATTTCCCAGACTTGTGTATGAGTGATATGAGTTCGTCTATCATGTAGCAAAGCTTCAGAGATCAAAATTTGTGCTACTCGGGTACTTTTACAATTATTAAGAGAAAAAAACAAATTATTTTATCTTTATGCTTTAGATTTTTTCCGAGTAGTACTTAGCACCTTATGTTATACACTCTACCTGACAAATGCCTTGGTGCTAGAAATAGGCTCATGGCAACCATCCGTTCACACACCAAACGGGAAACATCGAAAAATAGAGCCTCGCTACTTGGCAATTTTTCCATTTGGATTTGTTTGCAAGCAATCAAGATAAACATTATAAAATTTATTGCAAAAATATGATATAACACCTATAGCCCCTGACTCACTACTCACCAGAGAACCGGTTAATGTAGTAAAACAGAGAAAAAGAAAATATCATATAAAAATTAATGATAACTTAGCTTTTTGGTATTTCCCTCGGTGATGGCAGTGGTGGCCGATGTAGGGACGAAGTCGCCCAGCAACAACATTAGCGGAATCTACCAACCGTGGAGGCGAAGAAACAAGCCGGTGATGACAGAGGCAACCGATGGTGAAGACGAAGTCGTCTATCACCAACGGCGGCGTAATAAGCCAATCGTGAAGGTGAGAACACCAGTCGGCGGCGACGAAGGCGAGCCAGTGGTGAAGATGAGGTTGCCCATCAGCGGCAATGGCAGAGTCGCACAACCGTGGAAGGGAAGCCACCAGTCGGCGGCGGCGGAGGTAAGCCCATAGTGGAAATGAGGTGGTCCATCAGTGGCAGCGGAGTCGACTAACCGTGGAGGCAAAAACACTAGTCGGCGGTGACGGAGGCGGCTAACGGTGAAGACAAAGACATCCATCAGCAAGGACAACGGAGTCCACCAACCGTGAAGGTGAAGAAAATGAAGCTGCCCAACAACGACGGCGGAGTCCACCAATCGTGAAGGCAAAGGCACCAATTGACGATGGCAAAGGCAACCGGCGGTGAAGACAAATATGCCCATTAACCGATGGTGGAGTGGCACATCTGTGGAGGCGATGACACCAGTCAGCAATAGCACAAAGCTTGTGACATCTCCTGCCCGCTGACTTGCCGAAAAGCCATGCAGTAGCTTCGATGGTTCATACATGCAAATAGATAAAACAATGTGATTAGTAGCAACAAAGATTAAGATGTGTATCTAGCGGTAGATGCATGAAAGTTTGTTTGCATGGTCCTGGTTGCTTGGTGATGACTGCGCTCAACATGTATGCATGCGTAGTTGCGTACACATGCACGGGTCATGCATGCATGCAGGAGAATGCAGCATCTCTTTGCACGATGATTGCTCCGATTGGTTGGCTTGGAGTCCATGTTAACTCCGATTTGGACTAATAATGAAATCTCGCCGGTAAATTTGATATCAAAGAGAAAAGACGTCGGTGGCTGGGAATTGATCTGCATCGCTGATCAGATTTGTCGAAACCTGATTTCGGCAATGAGAAAAGAGGGTAGCGTACAAGTGCCAAATATGATGGGTTAGTAGACAAAGGGATTTAGACAGGTTCAGGCCTTCTATAAAGAAGTAACACCTTACTCCTGTTTTGGGATTGAATCCACTAAGTTATATTGATCTCACGATCGAGTTGTGTATGAATAGAAACCTAGCTAATTGCTATTGCCTCTATGCCCCTCGAGGAATGTCCTGCCCTCCTTATATAGGCTCAGAGGGCAGACTCATAAGTCGGGGAACTACCTACATGCAGCATAGGACTCCATAATATTCCCGATTCAGAACTATAAGCCGTTCTTTAATACACATGGTCATCTAATACTTAAATCCTAAGCCTATTACATGATTATGACTCATAACTTACGCCCTATAGTCAGTCGGATAAGCTAGCTGTGTGGGTATATGGTACCCATAATCTCCATAAGATTGAAGGAGATGATGACTGTGGCACGACAACCTTCTTCAACGAAACTGACGAACATGGCCGCGACCAGACGAGATCAAGGTGGTCTTGAGCCTTCCCGACTGGTTCGAGTCCAAGTCAGAGATGGAGAGCTTTCCAAAGACATGGACATAGAAGTCAAAACTCCCGAAGCAGGAGGTTCGTTGTGAAGCAAAGACGAATCCGATGACGCCGGAGATTGGTTTTCATCACACTTATCGACAGGAAACCTGACGCAACCCCTACCTGACGCGCCAACTGTCAATTATGAAAATCGATAATAATAAAAGGGGTAGTATATGAGACCTAAAAGTGAATGGATACGGAAGAGAAGAATTTACATAGGTTCAGGCCCTCTCGATAAGAGGTAATACTTTTCGTTGAGGATTGTATCCGTCGGGTGTATATTGACCTGACGATTTGATAGTGCTTATCTTGCTATGCCCTTGGAGGGCTCCCTCTCTATCTTATGTACGTTGGGGCAAAGTTACAAAGAGAAAAACTTAGCCGAACACAATATTAGTTTTCTAATCTATTACATGGTAATACTCAATCAGGACTCTAGGCCTTTTAATAGATCACTAGGAAACATTGTGATTGAGTCATACTCTAATACATAATACATAGTTCCAGCTTACCTTCTATCTCTAATCGGATATGTAGATCAGATGGGTATCCGATACCAATATTCTTCACACGCTTCACTGATGAGTACATGATTGCAAGAGGGAAATACAGTATATACGCGTATATCAATCTGCAAATTAGATAGCAAATGTAAAGCCAGCCCACAAAGGATTCCAGATCACAACTTCTGGGCCGTCCCATGGTCTGGCAAAGCAAGTGTATCGGCCAATAAACGAGACCCATCAATCCGACCAAGTCCCAAACAAATTTCCATTCGACACTATAGAACCAAGCGTATGCATGCGTATACGTACATGCATGGCCATGGCCTTCCAATCGCAGCAACCGTACGTGGAAAATCGTCGTGGAAACCTATCATCACACACGCAACAACTCATCACTCTCGATCGTCTGCTCCGATCCTCCTATAAATACCTAGCCATGGCGCCCGCCACCATTGCGACATTGCAAGCAGCGGCTAGCTAGCTAGCAGAAGCAACCATGGCCAATATTCACGTCGTCGTCCTCCTCGTCCTCGCCGTCGCCGTCGTCTCCAACGTCGACGCCGCAACCATCACCGTGGTGAACCGCTGCAGCTACACGGTGTGGCCGGGCGCGCTCCCGGGCGGCGGCGTGCGCCTCGACCAAGGTAAGTCGTGGACGCTCAACGTCCCCGCCGGCACCAGGGCCGCCAGGATCTGGCCCCGCACGGGATGCACCTTCGACGGCAGCGGCCACGGCCACTGCCTCACCGGCGACTGCCGCAACGCCCTCTCCTGCGCCGTCTCGGGCACGCCGCCGACGACGCTGGCCGAGTACACGCTCGGCACCCCTGGCGCCGCCGGCAGCGACGCCACCGACTACTTCGACCTGTCATTGATCAACGGGTACAACGTGCCGATGAGCTTCCAGCCGACGACGAACGCGGCGCGCTGCAGCCGGCGGCGCGGGCCGACCTGCGCCGTGGACATCACGGCGCAGTGCCCGCCGGAGCTGAAGGCCCCCGGCGGCTGCGACAGCGCGTGCGACAAGTTCGGCGGCGACGTCTACTGCTGCCGGGGCAAGTACGAGCACGACTGCCCGCCGACGAAGTACTCCAAGTTCTTCAAGGAGAAGTGCCCTGACGCGTACAGCTACGCCAAGGATGATCAGAGCAGCACCTTCACCTGCCCTGCCGGAACTAACTACCAGATCGTCATGTGCCCTTAATAATTAAGCTAAGATGTATGGACAATAATGAGATGTGGTAATAAGGGGTAGTGATCTTGTGTTGATCACTACCATAAGCATGCATGTTGATGAATATATAATATAATAAATGAATAAAAACTATCTATCCATATGATATATATCTTTGACGTGGACTTTAAAGATCCCTTTTCTTGCTTGCAATATATAGGAGTAGATAATATATCATACATACATACATACATACATATATATATATATATATGGAATAAATTCTACACCCCTCATAGAATAACTATTCTACACCCCCTCCTCTAATGGGTTAAACTCACCTCCCCCATCCTTTCTAGGGCCCACAACCCCCCTTTCACCTTGGTCAAAAGATGGTCAAAGCGTCCTCCTACCGATCAAACCTTTATCAAACCCGCCAGTTGACTCCCTCCCACAGCCACCTCTTTGCTGTCTTCATTTCGTAAAAATTACGCAGTAACAAGGTTGCTTTCTTGCACTAATGCTATTATAACATCGTTGAAATATAGTCATGATGGATCTAGTTTAGTAAAGTTATTTTCTAAAAGTATTATGGTACAAACGGTTCAAAAATATAATAACATAATATGTGATGTAAAAGGTATCATTGTTTAAAGATAAGAATTTGAAAGATAACACTTATTTTTAGTTTGCTACTATGTATCTTATGTGCAAAGAAAAGTACTTTTAGCACTTGTGCTAACTTGTGGCCATGCATCTCTCTTGTCTAAAGCAATAGTATTATAACAACACTACGACAAGATTAAGATTTTTAAAATTTAGCTCTTGACAATCGATAGTTCTATAGAAGTACCGTTACTACTTCATGTTCTGTGTTACTATAATTTCACAAAGATGTTACTGTCAAAATGGAGTAACGTCCTATATGTTCTGCAGTAACGTGGCGTGTTACTGCACTTCTACTATAATGTTACTATTGAAACATAGTAACAGATTATGAGTTTCGTAATAACATATCTAATTTGTTCGATGGTGGTAGTGAAAGAGATTAAAATTTGTCACCATATTCCTTTCTCACAAAGTGAGATACAAAAGAAACAAGCAATAATTCCTAAAACAAATAGCATCATCGGGTGAATTGGTTAGAAAATCTTGCTAAGAACTATGAGATCATGGGTTCAAGTTTTGAATTTACCAATTTATTTTTTATTTTCTAGAAAAGAGAAAAAATAGGATTAGTCCCATGAAAAAAATGAGAGAAGAGAGGGAGAGAAAAAAGGAAAAAACAGAAGAGGGGGACGCCCAGGATGGAGAGATCGAGAGGAGGAGGTGAAGAAAAAAAGAAAAAAAATGGAGGCGAGCGTCCAAGGAGAGAAGGGAGGGAAAGAAAAAAAGGGGGGAAACAGAGGATGGGGACGGCCGGGATGGAGAGATTGAGAGGAGGAGGTGAAGGAAAAAAAGGAAAAAAAATGGAGGAGGGGAGCGCCCGAGATGAGAGATCGAGAGGAGGTGAAGAAGAAAAAGGAAAAAAAATGGAGGAGGGAAGGGCCCGAGATGAGGGATCGAGAGGAGGTGAAGAAAAAATGAAAAAAATGGAGGAAGGGAGCGTCCGAGATGAGGGATCAAGAGGAGGAGGGAAAGAAGGGCGCCGGGATGGAGAGAGAGGAGGAGGAGGGAAAAGGAAGGCGCCGGTATAGAGGATGGAGAGAGAGGAGGAGGAGGAGGGAAAGGAGGGCGCCGGGATAGAGAGAAGGAAGGGATGGGGCACTTGGATGGGGAGAAGGGAGAGAGAGGGTGCCCGGGATGGGAGATCGAGATGAGAAGAGAGCGAGGAGGGCACCGGTACGGGAGGGAGAGAAGCGCGCAGGCGGGGGAGAAGGTGGCGCGCCTTGTTGGGCCGGCGTGAGGGTTGGTGGGCTGGGTTGGGTCAAAGAAGGGGTATAGAATAGTGTTCCCATGTTTATATATAAGTGTGTGTCTATATATATATATACATACACACACACTATTGTGAGACTTGTGTGCACATCTTTCGAGATTGCCAGTTTATGTACACTAGTGATGTGGGTGTGTGTCCATGGCCTGTTGGGCCTTCTCTCTTCCCTGCCGCCAAGTGATCTAGCATCATGGTGGTGCTCGGTCCGTAACTCCATCAGGAAGTGCGATCGGAAGACTTTTGACGTTGGTATAATCTTGGTGACGTGGCTAATTTGGAAGAAATGGAATGTCAGGATCTTTGAGGGTGATGTGATCGTGGCTGCTATGGATACAACTATTGCTCATATCATATGTCAGGAAGACATCAAAATCAAGCAGACCAAGTTTTGGAATTCAATTCGGCCACCTGCTATACTACTGAGTTCAAATGGCCACCAAATAAGCATACGAGCTTCGTTTTGGGTCCATGAGTACTTGATGAAAAGCTCTCGGAGTACTCTTTCCAATGGATCTAGCCTCAAATCTAAATTTTATTTCAGTCGGTCACAATCATAGAAACAAGATGTTGCGTCACATATAATGGGTGTATAGGCTTGTAACTTCATCTGGGACCCCAACCCAAGTGGAGCCCATGTGGGGTGCGCCCTAACTAGGTGGAGCACGAACCTTCCACCCCCTTAAATAGCTAGGTACCCCTTCAGGATTTCTCGGGTTTTATTAGATTAAAGTTTTAGCAATTGTTATTTTATCTTGTAGTTACGTGTGTCAACTAGACCTCCTAATAACTCATCTTCGGAACCCTAGCTTATCGTGAGTTTTAATTTCTATTTGCAATTCAGATTGCTTTTATCTTGTTCTTTCTTGTTTTCTTTGATTTGTTTGAAACAATAAAATTAATCTGCACCGGCAAGATCAACAACCCACGGAGAGGTGTATCGATCCTTAAGGCACAACACAACAACGTCTTGTATGGTTGTAGTCGGATCGTCAACGTTTCTTTCAAATCATAGTTATCTTAGCTCACCGAAATATCGAGGCTCAATCAGAGCCGTGAGCGTATCGAGTGGAGCTCAGAGTTTATCATATGGGAAGGCAGTAACACTAGCGCAGCTCTATGCGCGACAATCAAGAGGAGTGGGGCCTGTCTCATCGTGCCCATCGACGGCGACAACAAAGTTGTGACACTGTAACACATTAGGCTGTTGTCGGTTTGCTAGCTCTGCCTCGTCACGGGCTGTTCGTGCTGAAAGTTGGTTGTTGTGTCTAGGCTAGCGATCGAAGTTGTTTTGTGTACACTATATATGTCTTGTATATTCCCTGGTCTTTGTGAAGAATATGGATAAGGGGTACCCACACGACCTCCATATTCGACTAGAGATAAGAGGTGTGCTAGATTCATATATTATGTAACAGAGTAAGACTCGGTCATAATATGCCTTGTGTTCTATAGCATAACCAAGAGTCCCGACTAAGTACTAAGATGTAATAGATTAGAAAACTGATGTCATGTTTGGCTAGATTTTTCTCTTTGTAACCCTGTCCCCTCACCTATATAAGGTGGACAAGGAGCCCTCTAAAGGCATAACCATGGAGATAACCACAACTCGATCGTTAGATCAATATACATCCGACGGATACAATCCCCAAACAAGAGTAGTGTATTATCTCTCTTCGAGAGGGCCTGAACCTATTTAAATTCTTGTCTCTGCATCCATCCACTTTTAGGTCTCATACGTTATCCTTTTTATTATTGCTGAATTTTAGTTTCGACAATCTTAATAAAGTTCGGTTGGCATGTTCATCGCCCGGCAATGTGGAAGTGGAACCATCAAAACAATCATCATGATGGTGCATCCATTGGTCTATCGATAAAAAAACACCGATACGTGCAAATCTGAATAATACTACCTTCTTTCTAAAATATAAGTGCAAATCTGAATAATATAAAATATATGGGAAAGTCGAACGATTTTGCTATCTGTCTGTCGAGTGATTTTTTGTTATGGCTCTTTTGTTCTTTTCAGCCGTTGGATCACTTGCTGTGAGATTCGTGCTGAATGGATGGGTAAGTCTGGATCTCATTCCACGTACCATTATTTTTCTTGCTCTCTTTTTATCGTTTGGATTTTTCTATAAATATGTCGTTCATGATTTTTTTTGTTAGATATTATTCATAGGAACACGTCAAGTTTCAAGCTAGAAAAAAAACTTACAACATAATTGCATCGTAATTACACTATAGTTATAATGTAATTACATTATAGTTACAATATAACTTTTGGTACATAAAACATGTTGTTGAGTTTTACTGCCAAATAAAACTATAGTTAAAGTTATAATATAATTACATCATAATTATATTATAGTAGTTACAGTCTAACTTTCAAGTAGATGTATTGGTAATATTTTTATTTTAAATTATAAAATATATACAATGCAATATAATAATCTATTAAATAAATTATGTAATATAAGTACTTATATATACTTGGAGCTCCCAAGTGTTAGAAACGTGATAAGATTTTTTGACTATTTTCATTAAGAGATGCGTCGGGTACGGTGTTGTGTTTTTAATTGAGCTACTTATTGTTTTAATCTTGTTAATTTTTATGTGTCATATTATTCGCATGTTCTAATGTAAGATACATAATTAAAAATCTGTATGATTTTTCTCTTAAAATGTATGAAGTGTGGACTGAGCAATAGCTAGTCCAATTCTATGATTGAAAAAACATGTGAGCTCTAACAAAAAAAATCTGTCTAGTGATAGCTTAGCTAGTCCCAAGCCGAAACCTGTGTACACCGATCGTCTCCAACATGCATGCATGGACATGATGGTGTGGCCGTCCATGGTAGCAACCCGTTGTGTTACGTTGTTATGCGTGACTCATGCATGGTAGTAGTACGTGTGTGTTGTCCGGAAGAGAGGAGAATTAATTCCAACGTTTTTCTCCAGTTACACTAGCTTCTTCATTCCAGTAGACTACGTACGATCGATGGAATATAATTGAACTCGACTCGTACGCACGCCTTCCAAATGTTCGGCGAAATGCGCCGTCCACATCAGCTAGCTATTTTTCTTGCCGTTGTAGAATTAAGTTGTAGAAGATAAGGGAGACCAGTTGGAAATTTGGAAAACGAACTAACTAACGTGTACTCTCTTTATCACAAAAGAATATAATCCAAAAAATAAATTAATATGAATAAACAACTGTTCAAATTTATCTGCCATCTCCCTCTCATCACAGTCCTTTCATCCCCTCTTGCTCTCTTTGGCTTACGCCGTTGAACGACTACCCTTATATCCTTCCACGCTGCCACCTCGTATGGCTCTGTGCCGAACATATATGCTCTCTTTTTTCTTAATTAACTTAATCATGACTACATTCTCTATTTAATAGAAATAATAATGAAAAACAAAAAACAACAATGGTTCAGTTTGTACACTTTTACCTTCCAAGTTTTCCATCCAATACAGCAAAGTCAGTTCCAAAGAGTTGATTCATTAGATAACTTTTCCCTGTGAATGGATAAAGAAACAACAGATTGAGTAGAAAATCCATATTTTGCAAACTAGCCATTCTATTTTTTTCCCAAAATTTGTCTGGACACTACTACAGAGAAGCTCGCTACCTGCCCCAAATGCAAATGCTGCCTTGTAATAAACCATTTTATTTTACCGCTTGAGACTTGGTCTGTAGTAACAATTACTCTCTCCTTTTTTTAATTTACGATGCCACTACTCCCTCCGTTTATTATTTTTTGATGTTTTGGATAAGGTTGAAGTCAAACTTTTATAACTATTATTATCAATAACTATAGAGCTAATTTAGTTTAAAGGCATTAGAACAACATTTTCTGCAGTTGCTCCAATACGGCGCCTGTCAGCTCGGGTTCGGCAATGCTCAGCAGTTGTGCAATCTTCACAAGCGCAAGATGAAGCGCTTTTGCCGAGCTTTTCTCATCTCTCTGTTTCCTCGAGTGCTGAGCACTTCGCCCAGCCTAGTGGCTAAGCCTTCCAGGGTTCATTGTTTTCCTGGAGAACAGCTACTGCTTGGCTCGTCATGCTTTGCTAGCGGAGCTGGATGTTTAATTTTCTGGAATTGGAAGATTATTATCTTGTGCTTGAATATGTGGTCACACCAACGACTATATATAGAGAGACGACTCTCGTTAGTACTGCAAAATCCCAAATAGTTAAGTGATGCGCACATCTCGTACGCGTGTTTGGAGAACGAATTTTGGATTTTCCAAATGACTTCAGATGGAGACAATGTGCTTATCAATGGAAAATCTGAAAGAAATATATCTAACGTAAAACAGATCCTACGACTTAGTTCGGGTCCTTCGAGTCAACTCACATTAGTTAATTAGTTCATTGGTAAAACAGATCCTACGACTTAATGCTAGTTGAGTAAAATATAGATTTTTTTCAGCCATCTGATTTGTTATTTCAAATGGTTCAGAGTAATTTCAAGATATCGCATCTATGCTAGTTGAAAATTAATAATTTTTTTGTGCCGTAGGACTTCAGAATTATTCAAACCCTTTGCTGATGTCATTGAGACAAAAATTCTGTGAAATGTGTGAATATGTGAATACTTGTGGTGAATATGTGAATATGTGAATACCTGTGAATCTGTGTTTCAAGAAATATATTGTGACGAATTACATACAGAAATTATTTTTTTTTGCCTCAAGACTATAGGTGCCGGTTCTTGTCAAGAACCGACACCTATATTGCACATCTAAGACGCTCTGCTAGGCTTATAGGTGCCGGTTCCTATTAACGACCGACACCTATAAGGACATATAGGTGCCGGTTGTTAATAGGAACCGGCACCTTTCAAGACACATAGGTGCCAGTTGAAGAACTGGCACCAATGTCTTTGGTTATTGGTGCCGACCAATAGGTGTCGGGCCCGAAATCGACACCTATTAGACGTTTCGAACCGACACCAATAGGTATTTCTGTAGTAGTGAAATATGAATAAACAACTGTTCAAATTTATTCCTAGGATCTTTTTTTTAAACATAGAGTAGACCGACAATAAAATATAGCTAGATATATATCCAACCTAATCCATACTACATTATTCTAAAATATAGCAATGCGTATCAGATCAGACGTATCTTACTAATAGTATTCGGAGTCAACTTTTGAAAAAATATATGTTAATTGTTGGGAAGCCCATTTGGTTGTCTTTATCCAGATAGTTAATGCTTATCTTGATTAATGTCCTGGCCCACCTCTATATATATGACCCAAATTTTGGACCTCCTATGATGCACGATGCAATTGGGCCCCATATTGGCCCACTCCAAGTCATACTGCGCTATCTCCGCAGCTTCTTCCTTTGAACTCCACTTGTAATAGTGCTTCACCTTTTTTTTATCATCATAATCGTTTTGTTAAGCGAAATTGGACTCCTTCTTAGTTATTACATCTAAGACTCCCTCGAAGGCCATATTCACCTTGATCTTCTGTCTTGATTTGATCTAATCTATGACCAGATAACCCATATCATCATCAAAATAGACAAATCGAACTCATCGTACATGAAGAAAACCCTTTCTTTCTTTCGTCTTATGAACCAAGTTAACAAATCAACAATCCATGCTTCTCACATCCGTAGACTAAACCCATGATACTTTGACAAAATCATTGTTGCCTCGAATCACGTGAAGAAATTACCACCATAGCATTTGCTCTTCCTCTTTAGTGACACACATTCCATATATCCCCATCATATAAAGCCTGCTGATTCTGGATATATCATGTACTGCCCAATAACCTCGTTAACTTCATCAATGAATTCGACCCGCTGTTGCCTAGGATCTGACCTTCAACCTGATCCAATCGTCCAAGTGTCCTCGATATAACCACCAGCTTGCTGTCTAACCTTCTTGCCCTGAACTGGTCCGGTCCGATCCACACACCTATGTGCACACCTGATCAAGTCTCGTCACTACCGCTGTGTTGCGAAGATTGCCTTTTAGTCAACGTACCTCCTGAGTCGCAACTCTATCAAATAAATCTCTCGAGCTATTGCCATTGTTGTTGTTTGCACCGGTTCTTGGGCTCCACTGTTTGATTCCAATTCAAACACCACTACCCGAGTCCGTCCTGCATTGCTTCCAGCCATCCAGCACAGCCTTGCCCTTCAATTTCTTTTAACGTTGCACCCAGGGGCGGAACCACCCATTGGGAAAGGTGGGTCAGCCAGCCTAGCTACGGCCCATGCCGCCCCACCCCTCCATATCTTCCTTGGGCCACCTACCACCACATCTTATTCATAATTGGCCCATAAGTAAGCAACCCAAGTGTCAAACTTAGATTTTTCATGGAATTACAGAGTCACACGTACTCGCATGTGATGCCTCGCTACCCAGCACCATCGTCTCCGCACAAGCAGTTCACTTCGCCTTATGTTCCAAAATCACCAATGATGCTAGCGCCTACCGTCGCCCGTCGGTGCCTAGCGACGACCGACATCGCTCGCTTCTACTTGCCACACGCGCCAATGCGACGCCGTCACTGACTGACCCACTCGTCGCTCATGGACTTGGCACATCGTCGCCGGTCTACGGTCTGATGTCTGCCGCCCTAGCCTCGCCCCCATTCGGTCATCCCCGCGCCGCCGCCGCTGCCACCGCACAACCATCAGCAACAGGCTAGCAGGTAGCAGCATGGCATTAGGCATCGCCGTATCAGCACTGCCCCAGTGTGCCCGTGGGCGGTGGCTAGCCAGCTAGCGTGTGCCCATGGGCGGTGGCTAGCTAGCTAGCCTACTGCCTAGCCCCTTCATCTTCATCGAATCATTGGTGATCGATTCATCCTTCTTCCTTCGTCCTTCATTGTTGGCCTGGTGCCGTCCTGCTACTATGGAGATATATGGATAGGGACAAGGACGTTTGTCAGGTGAAGGAACTAGTGTTGTAGTTGCGGATGGACATAGGTGAGGTCAAGGCCATGGTTCCGGTTCGTATTCAGCGATGAAGCCTACAAACA
Source organism: Oryza officinalis (assembly GCA_008326285.1). Taxonomy (NCBI): domain Eukaryota; kingdom Viridiplantae; phylum Streptophyta; class Magnoliopsida; order Poales; family Poaceae; genus Oryza; species Oryza officinalis. Next base: position 22,675,196 of record BDMV01000008.1, read on the forward strand.
TCGTCGTTGCTATCCACGGGTGAGGATGTCCATTGAGTCTGAATGCCATGGCTGGTGGCAGAAGTATCATCGGCAAGAGGTTTAGAAATCAAGGTATATCATGGACTTGTTGTGGATTTTTTCAATTTGATAGACAATAACAAGTGAGTCAATAAGGAGCAACAAGTGATTGATTGTTTCTTTCCTTCGAATTTTGATTTTGTCATTTTGGGCACTTTTTGATGAAAAGAAGTGTTAGCACATGTTCCCCTCATCCAAGTCCAAGTACCAACGAAGATGATTGCTCCTGTAGATTCCATAGCTAAGGAAGTGCTTGAAGAGCCTATTGAGACTGTGCTTGAAGATACACAAGAACAACCAGAACTTGAAGGTATTGATCTTTTTAGGGAATTTGACTTAGAAGTTCATGTTGTTGTCCATCCAGCTCTTCGAATCCTAATAGAGAGATTCCATCTGGACATTAGATTAGAAGTTAGAAGGGCTTATTTGTTGAAGGGACCTACCCAACCTAATATTACATTTCCTCTTAAACAATATGGGTCTGATAAAAGATGTTTTCTTAGCAGTGTGGTATGCTCAGTATGATTGGTTGGAATATAGTGTGTCAAAAGATACAACTTATTGCTTCTATTGCTTTCTCTTTAGGCAGAAAGCTAATCATGAAAAGTTTGGCCATGTTGTTTTCACAAAGACTGGATATGATGATTGGAAGCATGCATATAGAGCATTCTCTGTTCATGTTGGTGGGGTTTCTGGTTACTATAATAAAGCAATGAGATGTGCCAATGATTTTAAGAATCAAAGGGCAAGTATCTCACATAAAGTTAAGTCTCGTAGCAAAGAGTTAGAAAAGTTGTATGAAATTCATTTGACTGCTGCTTTGGATATTGCAAGATATCTCATTTCACAAGGTCATGCCTTTCATGATCACAATGAATCTTTTTCTTCCCTAGATAAGGGAAATTTCTTAGAACTTTTTGATTGGTATAAAGAAAGAAATGAGGAGGTAAGAGTTGCATTTGGTGAGTTATGCCCGAATACATGACTTCTCATAGGATTCGAAAGGAGCTTTGTAATAGTTGTGCACAAGGGATTAGCAAAAAAATAAAGGAAGAGATTCGGGACAATCTAATTTCTATTCTAATAGATGAATCTCATGATATCTCAATCGCAGAGCAAATGGTTGTTATTGTGAGGTGGGCGATGATTTATTTATATACTTTTTTTGCTCTTAGTTGTTGTCTTGCTCAACTGATTGTGTGATGTGTCCTGTAGGTTTGTGAATCACAAAGGAATGGTTGTGGAAAGGTTTTTGGGTCTCAAACATGTGGAGGATACAACATCAAATGCATTGAAGAAAGCTTTGCTTGAAATGCTTGCTAGGTATGATTTGCCAATTGAAAGATTAAGAGGGCAAGGATATGATGGAGCATCCAATATGAGAGATGAATTCAATGGCCTACCGTTAACAGCAAAATTTGGTAAAGGTGTGCCATCAACTAAGATTGGATCCGAGGCGGATTTGAAGGAATGAAGGAATAAAGTAGGCAACATATCGGTTGAAGCCGTATCGACCGATATGGAATCGGACTCGGGTAGCCGATATAGGTTACTTGGCTTCGTGTTGGTTTCGGAGGAGGGCTTAAAGATATTGCCAGCTATGAATTGAGTCCAGATAAGGGCAATTGTATCTATTAATTAGGAATAAGAGTTGGTTTCTTTTTTGTAATGTTATGCTAAGAGTCCACCTAGAACTTGTTTATTTAGGCAAGTTGTAAGTAGTGTCCGACAAGGACAAGGTTTGTTTGTACAGGTATAAATATAAGCCCGAGGTCTATGTTAAAAAAAACAACAGTTCAATCAACACTTTCAATGTATCGCCAGAATTTTTATTTACTTTTCGATGAGTTCGTGCTTCGGGTTTGTCAGCTGGAGGTATGGCTTGTTAAGTTATCACATAACTTATCCAATCTAAGTCTATGACTGGTTTGGCTGTGTCGATCGGGTTTTTTTAATGTTTTGTCGGTATTTGCTAAATCAGTTCATTAGCCTATATTGGCGTAAGGTGTCCACCACCCCAAAAAGCATTCAAAGACTTGATTGTCTAGATATCATGTTTGTTTCACACTTTGTGCTGCATCAGCCCTAGTCTTAATTAGAATCATGATCCCTAGCTTGTCACTTGTTTGTAATAGGGGTAGCATCGGAGTTTCAGCGGATTTTATCTGATATAGCTGCTTAGTTGTGTTTAAATTCCTTTTAATCATGCTTTTCATGTTATATCTGCCCCTTATACAAAAGTATCACTTTAGTTAAATACATCAAGCTTGCCTTAATATATTTATTTAAATTGGTATTCTTTTATAAGTCTATATGAGAGGATTGGCCGATATCGTATCAGTTTTTAACCTAACTATGATTTCATCGGCTAAGGTCTAATCTTTATCAATAGATTATGTATTTACAGCCGATGAAGCATATTTACGGTTTACTTTGAATTATTTATCTTACACCTCACAGCCGATTCGGTCATACCGCATCGGCTAGGTCCAAACAATACGTCATCAGCTTATCGGCCGATTGGTTGTCGTATATCTAACTCAGTTTTATTGTATATCTTGTTGGTTGCAGGATCAAACCAATTAGAACGCCTTGAACCCGTTTTCTAAGAGTTGGACCTGCACTAGAGTTGAGCAAATCTCTCAGGCCGCCATGTTTTTGCATCAACACGTTTCTGGCACGTTTTTGCATCAACACGCTTTTGGCATGCCAAGTGGGACACGACTTTCAAGACATCCGTCATGCCAAAAATAACTGAAGACAACATTATCCCAGTAACGCAAAAGGCAGAGATGGATCGATTGACTCAAGCTTTTCATAAGATATATCTGAATTCCTTCACTGTGTCTTGGCAGGGCAAAGTTATCAAAAAATAGGCAAAGTAGTCTTCAGAAAGCTGTAAGCAGAATCCAGTGCACAATAAGACGGAGTCAAAACTGAAGAAATCAAGGGTAAAGAAGAGGAGCCAGATATGGATGAGAAGATTTCGTTACAAGATAGGCTGGATTACACAGTACATCAAGCTTTGATGAACCAATCTAATGTGTTGATGAATACATTAACTAACGTGGTAAAAAAGGTGATGGATAGAACTATAGTTGAGGAGAAGGCAAAGGGACCAGTGTACTTTGCGAATAATATGTTTCTTCCATATAGGACCATCAAGACTGAGATCCCAGGTTCTTCAGGGTTGCAACAACAATTTGTGTCTAGGGGACAGATATCTCAGCATGGTCAAGAAAATCAAGCTCCAAGGATTATACCATCATCATCGGCTGGAATCGTACAAAACCCTATTCAATAGCCGATGGGGAGTCAAAGAAGTCAAATTCCTATTCAACAGCCATTGACATCATCTGGACCACAATATATATATGAGATTCCTCAAAACTATCAATATCAACCTCATCAATCTTTCTTGGGCCAAACTTCAAGTTTTTAGCCTCAGCCGATATGACCTCAACAATATCTGCCAGAACCTATTCCACAATAGCAGTATTAGTCTCAGTTCAACCACTATGAGCAAGTTCCACAATTTGATGGGCAACAACAACAATGGTTTGGCATGATTGCAGAAGTGGTCAGGGAACAATTTGGTTTGAAGCCCAAGGATAGTGAAAATATATATCAGTATCCATATCCAAAGTACTTCGACAAGGTGTCGTTGCCAAGCCGATAAAAGATTCCAGATTTCTCAAAGTTTTTGGAACAGGACAATGTTTCTACATATGAACATATCAGCCAATTTTTAGCACAATGTAGGGAGACATCGGCTATGGAGGCTTTGAGAGTCAGATTATTTCCATTATCATTGTCTGGATCGGCCTTCACATAGTTTTCTTAATTACCTTACAATTCTATCAAAGGTTGGGCCGATCTAGAAAAATAGTTTCATAGATACTTTTTCAATGGGGTTCATGAGATGAAGTTGTCAGACTTAACATCAATCAAGCAGAGATTTGATGAATCAGTTCCAGACTATATTCAAAGGTTTAGAGATATGAGGAACAGATGTTATAGTTTGAACTTGACTGATTCATAGCTTGCTAATTTAGCTTTCCAAGGGATGCTTGGGCCGATAAGGGAGAGATTTTCTACACAAAATTTTGAGAGCTTGGCTCATTTAGTTCAGAAGGTGTCAGCTCATGAACAGAGATTCCAAGAGGCTAAGAGATTTATCAGGAAAGCTAATAATGTTAAAAATATTTATAGCTATGAGTCAGAATCAGAAGATGAAGACCCAGAGATTGGTTTGGCAGAGTGGTCAAGAAACAAGAAAACTGTTGTTTGCCAATGGGTCAAAGACAATGGAAAAGAAGAGAGATATGATTTTGATATCAACAAAGTCGATAGGGTATTTGATCTACTGCTTCAAAAGAAACAAATACAACTTCCAGTATGTCATTTGACACTACACCATGTCAAAGCATCCCCATCCAACTTCGGTCAGGAAAGATACATATACCACAATCGACAATCGGTCGGTATAACTTTTCGACAGACTAGCGGTCGGTAATTCCTATTTTGTCTACTAGCTATCGGTCGGCAATAACATTCATTTTTACGGATGGTAATGGTAAAATTTACAGACCAACGGTCGGTCGGAAAATCATAACGACCATATTTCGGTCGGCAATAGTTGGTGGGCCCAGATGAATTTTTCTGGCACAACTAATTAAGGCGCGAGAACTGGGAGACGCGCGCACGGCAATATCCAAAGTCCTAGTGCGCGCGCGACGCGGCAATTCCGAGCGCGAAACGAAATTTTTTTTTCCGCAGCCCCAACCCTAAAGGAAACGGATCCAAGATCGAGAAAATCCCCCTCACGCCGCCACTTCCTTCTTTCCCCATCACGCTGCCTCGCTCGGTCTCGCACGCACGCACGCCCGCCGCTCGACCCGCCTCTCCGCCCGCCGCGCGCTGCAGGCCGCCGCTCCACCCGCCGCGTGCTGGCCGCCGGCTCCACCCGCAGCTGGCCGCCGGCTCCACCTGTTCCACCCGCCGCTAGAAGCCGCCTCCACCAATCGAGAAAATCCCCCTCACGCCGCCACTTCCTTCTTTCCCCATCGCGCTGCCTTGCTCGGTCTCGCACGCACGCACGCCCGCCGCTCCACCCGCCTCTCCGCCCGCCGCGCGCTGCAGGCCGCCGCTCCACCCGCCGCGCACTGGCCGTTGGCTCCACCCGTCGCGCGCTGGCCGCCGGCTCCACCCGCAGCTGGCCGCCAGCTCCACCTGTTCCACCCGCCGCTGGAAGCCGCCTCCACCAATCCACTCGCCGCTGCCTCCACCTGCGGCCGCCTCCACTCGCGCCGCCCACAATCGCCGTTGCCTCCACCCACCGCTACCTCCACCAGCCGCCACACAATCGCCACCACCTCCATCAGCCGCCGCCTCCACTCAGGCTGCCCACACTCGCCTCCACTGCGGCCTCAGCTCGCCACCACCACCTGATGGCTGCCCTGTGACCTCCAATCACCACTGCCGCCTCAACTCGCCATCGCCACCTTCAATCAGCCCTCAACCCCATCACCTCCACTCGTTGCACCTCGACTCGTCATCGCCGGCTCCACTCGACATCAGCAGGCCGGTCGCGGAGGCCGCACCTCGACTATCCGCACTAGTTCCCTACAGCCACGCAGGCATCTCTACACCATCAACTCCTCTTCCGCTTCCAACCACGTCCACTCCCCGTTGCTTACTGCCTTCCCTTCGCCTCCAATTTCTTTCTCAGAATCGGGGAAAAACTGTTGATTGACACTTCCAGAATCATCTCCGGACTAGGTAAAAATTGGCTGATGTATTAGTTTTGTTCCAGAAAAATGAGCAATTTCTTACTTGTAATGTGTTTCCCCTTTGTGTAACAGTGCAACCATCTTAGCTGAAGTGAGCGAAAATTTCAAGTTTTTGCTGAAGACAACATCATTTGGAAGTAAGACAATGATTAAGTACAGTTTGTATTCAATTTTTAATTTTTTCCTATGATGGTTGTTTGTGAAAATACGGCCTTGTGGAAAATGTTTAAAGCTGCATTCTTGTGAAGCTGTATTTTTTTGATATGACATCGAGAATACTATGTGATATTATCTGAGCTATGCAGTTAGGGAGATTTGGAAACTATAACATCACGTATTGCTTAACAAATCATAATTAAAAGTAATATGTGATTATTTTCCCAGTAACAGCTTTAGTTATATGTTGTTCACACTGTTTAACAATTCCATTTCTCCTTCCGAGGCTATCTAGAAAAGGAGGGGTATTCGCCTTATTGGTAATTTGATCTTCCCTGAAGAGGACCATCATTTTACTTTACATCTTTGGACAAATTGGTAATTTAACTCTTTCTCATCTGTTATTTTAATGTTTCATCATATGTGCTTCTGATCCAGTCACCAAAATGTGTGGCGAGTGTGTACTATTGAATGATGAAAACTAATATTACTGCATATTGTGTTGTTGACTAATAAATTATAGTATGGCTGATTTTTTTAATGAGTTAGTGAACTTGCAGCATGTATTTTGAGTTTATCTATAGAGGTAGAAACAACTAGAGTGGACCATGGATAAACAGTGGATGGATGAGCCTAGGTATTACAAAGACTTCCTACTGTTATGTGTGAAAATATTTATAATAACTTTTAGTCTAACATTATGCATACGCACCCATGTTCTTCTACAACACTTGTTGCCGCTTGCCATGAGAAGGATATTACCAGCAAGAGTCAGTGCGGCTCTCATTCGTGTTAGCAATTTTTTCAAGAAAATTTATTCACCTATTATCCATGTTAGTGACATGGAAAAACTAGAGGCTGAAATTGCTGAAACGTTAAGTCTTTTGGAGACAATATTCCTGCCATCTTTTTTTGATGTTATGGTACATTTGATGGTTCATCTTCCTGCCCAAGCTAGAATTGCTGGTCCTGTCCATTTTCGCAACATGTACCCTGTAGAGAGGTAATTTCTATATATGTATATTCCATGAGTGTGTGTCCATGCGTCATATAAATGTTCTTACAAATCTGTACTGTTGCGTGTATAGGTTTTTGATGAGGTGTAAGGGCTATGTACGTACTAGGAGTCATCCTGAGGGTTCGATTGCTGAGAGCTATTTGTTTGATGAGAGCCTTACATTTTGTTCACGCTATTTACAAGGTGAGACCCGATTTACGCGGCAAGGTAGAAATAATGAAGGGCTGCCTATGCAAGTTAATACCGATGTTCCTTTCTTTCATAACATTGGTCGAGGTTTGGCTGGAAAATGTTGTGTCACACTAGACTACAAAACGTGGCTGAAAGCACATAGATATGTCTTGTTCAACTACGACAATATAGAACCTTATTTGAAGTAAGTTATCTGGACTGTTTTAGCAATATACAAGTTTCTCACACTTTATTGTTGAATTTACTATTTAAAAACCTTGCAGCAAGCATATTTCCTATCTTTCCTCCATTGGTCTTCGAAGCAATCGAGAAATAAATCGTGTGCATCATGAAACTTTTCATGAGTGGTTTAGGGTACATGTAAGTCGCAAAAACGATCAAGTTAAAGTTTTTTTATATTGCAAATGAACTTCGGCTTGATAAATATTCAACAATATATCACAGGTGATTGGGGAGGGTGAGGATGAGACAGAGGAGATAAAACTTTTAGCCAAAGAGCCAAGTATGATTGCACATAAGTATAATAGCTATACAATAAATGGTTTCAATTTTCATACACATTCCTATGATGATGGTAGACCTGTTCAAAGTAGTGGAGTATCTCTAGTTGCACAGACTACATGCTTTGAAAGAGGCAACAATGATCACCGAGTAATAGGAGACAAAACATATTATGGTATAATAAAAGAAATTATCGAGTTGAATTATGATGACAGAGGAAAGATAGTGCTCTTCAAGTGTGACTGGGTTGACAACCGCATACAAGATAAATGGGTGAAAACTGATGAGTTTGGCATAACTACTGTGAATTTCAAGCATTTATTTAATACCGGTGACAAGTTAACAGATGAACCTTTCATTTTAGCATCCCAAGCTACTCAAGTTTACTATGTGGAAGATCCAATTGATACTGAAGAGGCTGCTGTGGTTGAGTCGAAACCTCGAGACTTCTATGACATGCATCCTCTAGAAGAAGAAAATTTGGAAAATGAGCCTACAGTAGCTTTGGTTGAGCCGGTTGTTCATGATGTAACTACGGATATCTTTGGTGCTGCCAGTTGTGTTAGAACAGACATAGATGGGATTATTGTTGATAGAAATGTATCTAAAAAGTAAGAGTTGTTTATTTAAGTTGTTGCAATTGTTCCTGTGTATAAGTGTATTAATCTATTCCTTTTGCAAGTTACTGTGATAAGTAAACCATTGTCCATAAAGAAACATTTGCTGATTATTTTTTTATGTTTCAGGAGGAAAAATGGAAAGCGTGCAAGGAAAGGGTAAGGTGGGGGGCAATGTTGATGGTGTAATTGGAAAGCGTAAACAACCGGAGGCCAATAAGTATGAACTGATGCGTGATGCAATAGTGGCAGAAAATCGTGCAAAGATGCTAGCCCTTAGCCTTCCTGTTCATGATCATAATGCATCACAAAATCATCAGCCGCCTAAGAAAACACTAAAGGTTACCATCCATGACTTGTTTAGATATCTCTCATGTGCACATTTGTAGTTTACATTTGAAATGCATTAATTTCTGTAGGCACATGGATGTACAAGCGCACCAGAAAATGGAGATCAAAACTTGCGACGGTCAAGAAGATTGAATGTGGAGAATGAGGGGCATAATGGTGACCCAGAATATCAACTAGACCAAGATATTGAGAATGAGAATGAAGGTGTGTAAATAACTATTTTCTTGACTAAAACTGCTTGTTATGCTGAAAATGTATCATGCATTGTTGTGACTGATCTACTAGTAAATTTATCCTAAAATTTTTGTTTTCTTCACATGGAAATTGAAAGAAGTTGCTGATCTTATTGCTGAGCCAAAACAAAAGAGGAAAGGAAGGGGTATCACTAAAAAAATCAATATGATATCAAGGGTAAATCAACCTAGAATTAAACTTACCCTTAATGAATATGGTCAGCCTGTTGGGGTCGATTCTAAAGAGTTTGCTAGTATGGTTGGTATGACAGTAAGAAGGGTAGTTCCTATTAATATCAGTGACTGGAGAGATGTTGATGTCACCAAGAAACTTGAAGTATGGTCTGAACTGCAGGTACATCCAATTAATCATCATTCATCAATCTTATTTCTTTTATTGTTTTTTCTGAATTTGTACTCTCATGTATGAAAAAACAGAAAACATATGACATGGGTCGAGAAGCTCTCTACTTTGTCATGGAAACAGCACGCATAAAATGGAAAGGTTATAAGTCAGATTTAAAGAAGAAGTATTTTAATCCATCTTTGTCTAGAGAGGAACTAGTCGCAAGACATGATGACAGACTTGATGATACACAATGGGAGGATATGGTTGACTACTGGAAATCTCCAGAATCTGAAGTAAGATATAACTTTCTTAAGGTATTATTTTGGAATCAGACATATGGAAATGATGTTTCCTTACATGTTCACATTGTAGGCCCGCTCCATAATAGGGAAAGCGAACCGAGGAAAGGTGGTTATGTTACATACGTCTGGCAGCATGAGTCACGCTCGTGTTGGCCATGAAATGGTAACAAATATAGACTAAAAATTGCTCTTAGCACTCATTGTAATCCTATCTATTGTATGATTTATTGACTTACTGCAGAGTAAGAAGAAAGGGTCTCCAGCTAGAAGAGATGAAGTTTTTATTGCAACACATTCGCAAAAAAATGGAGAACCAACTCCACAAGCTGCTTCTATTGTGGTATGTCTGTGTGCACTGTTGGGTCAAAATTTAGTATAATATAGGTCTTGGTCATGTGATTTTCACTTTTGTAGAGAGAACTTAAATTAGCTGCTGAAACCCAACCAGAACTGAAGCAAAAAACTATTCAAGAGTGTGATCTATTTGCAAGTGTTTGTGGAAAGAAGGAGCCTAGAGGCCGTGTTCGTTGCCTTGGTTTGGGACCAACTCCTCAAGATGTGGGCACACCTGGAACACAAAGTAAAATGCCAACAAGGCTTCAGATAGAAATAGCTTGTCACAACCTAACTAAACAAGATGTTGTATGTCTAACCAAACGGGTGGACAACATGCAGCAAGAAATGATTGAAATGAAAAAAATGATTCAAGCTTCACAAGGCATGCAGAATATTGAATCAAGTTCTCAACATGGCTCTACTTCTCGACATATGGTACAAATTCTTTCTTTGGTTGTTTTGTGCAATCTACACTTGATACCTATAATTGTCTCCTTTTCCTAATTGTTGCACACATGACTTGCTTGGTTTTAGAGCCCTTCATGTGAAGAACTACAGGAACATGCCAATGGGCATCATGATAATGATATTGAGGATGACTGTGCTCGTATGGAAGATGTGCTTTTCAATGAGAATGAGAACATTATGCACAGAAGAGTTATACCAAGGGGATCAACTTCAAGAAATGCTTCAGCCACTACAAGAAGAAAGCTTTGTAATGTCCTCATCCTTCTCTATCAACATTTTTTTTGTTGTACAATAACTCATGTTTATATTCACAATTATGAACTATATTGTGTGATAGGTTGGTAAAGATGTTATACTCTACGCTATTATGAGAAATTACAGCCCTGTAGCTAAGGCAACAATTCTCTCAACGGACCCAAGCACCATAGTAGGAGGTCAAGCTCTTGGGCTACAATATTATGAGGTGGTTGTGACTGTGGTCTTAAAGAGGGACACATTGCTTCCTCGTCCATATGATGGTATTGAAAATCTGGGTGATGCTCTCATGTTGTCCATTGCATGGCCAAATAACAAAGTGAGAATTGAAGTATATTTCTGTTGTTTTGGTTACCATGTATAAGTATGACATACTAACTGATGCTATTATTGACAGATGAAGGCAAGAAAGAAGCCATATTTGTCCCAAAGTGCAGGTATGATATGTAGTAGTATATGAGTTACAAATAATATTCTAGTTCACCTTGCAACATACTGATATAGTTTAACCCTCCAAGGTAGATACTTTGTAGTGATTTGAGCTAAAAGACCTACAAATATCTTGGAATGAGATCTATTTTATGTAGTAACATTAATCCACTGTACATAGTTGACAATGAAAACCATTGATGGGTATTTCTATAGAATCCTTTCTTTTGACATTTTGATAACAACACACAATTATTTCCCTCTTGTACATGTGTAATGCATGATTTTTCTTAATCTTCTTTATTTGTATGCTTCAAGCATCTAGAATTCCATATCCTTATTATTCTGTCTTAGATGTATAACTGCACAAACAACAAAAATGCTGATTATTTAGAGACCTGGAAAGGTTATCTTCTTGCTTTTGAAATAAAGTACTAAGCATGCATCATTCACTATATACAACATTATTTATTTAAAGTATAGCTTTTTACCAAATGTTGATTACTTTTTGTAGGTGGACATTCTGGAAGGACATAGAGGTGGGAAATTGCTACTAGTTGACATAGGAAGTGTGACACCTTTTGATTTGTGGGGAAGAGAAGCTCAACCTTTTGTTCACAGCCAACTTACAAGATGTTGTTTCATTATTAGATGTCCTGTGTAGTAGACCATGATCATGTTGGAAAATCATATTTTGTAATGGAGTTTTGCCTGCATGTGCTGGTACACTATTGATAAGTTGGCTGTACATTTTGACAAGTTATTCTCTAATTGTAGTAGATGCACATTTGAAGAATTCTATGAATGATTTGAACTTGGTGGCTATTAATATGAATTGTTATCTCTATTTGAGTGGAAGGAATGCATGGTGGCATTGCTGTGAATTTATCCTTGCAAATGTGATGAACAATTATATAATATTTGCAAGTTTTCAAAATAATGTGTTCATGACTAATTGTGGGTTGCCAATTCTCATGCTTACAACAGACCGTCGGTCGGAAGTTGTTGTTGGTTGGGAAAAATAACGTCGGTCGGGAAAAACATGTCGGTCAGCAAATCTATGTTATTAGGGTCGAAAGGTCGGTCGGTAGAAATGTGTCGGTCGGCAAAGACTTTTGCTGACCAGACTTCTTCCGACTATTGAAGTCGGTTGGGAATACTTTTGCCGACCGACAATTCGTCATCAAATATGGTCTTTGCCGACCGATGGTCTGTTGATGATTTTGTGTCATGGTGTAGTGTGATTCCATCGGCTGAAGAGTTGATGAAAAGAAAATATTGCAAGTGGCATAACACTGGATCACATCATACAAATGAATGCAAGGTGTTTAGGCCGCAGATCCAATCGGTTATAGAATAAGGCAGAATCAAGTTTGATGATGGAAAAAAGCCAATGAAGACGGAAGGTCATCCTTTTCCTGTTAACATGTTCCACACCAATGAGGCCGATAAGAGAAGTTATTGGACTTATCAACAAAACAAATTTAATTCTATCAAGTTGATCAGCAAATACCAGAGAAAACAAGATAAGCAGATTCAAATATATGCTTAGAATGATGAAGCTTGTTTTGATCCTCATTGGAGATGTAAGTTCTTTAGGTTTTGCTGGAACGAAGGAATGAGGCTACCATCAATTGAAGATTGTCTAGGGTGCAGTGATGCAGATGCAATATTCCAAAGTAGTTCTCATCGACCAAGAAATCCAAGGATTGAGAATCGGTCGATGCAGAAGAAGTTGTCAGTATAGCAACGTTTGGGGCCGATTCATTAGGATTATTTCAAGGATGAAGATGAAGATCAAGGGTAGCAAGTTCAGAATCCTCAATGGTGTCCATCTGAAATTTTTATCAAGAATAAAAAAGGAGGGTACAATGGCTGCGGAATCGAGAACAGATGCAGGAAGTTGATGAAGAGATTGATTATCAGCTGCGACAAACCAGGAAGGAATGGCGTATCAAATCCAAAATTGTATCGCTGATGAAGTCAAAGCCGATAAGGTTTCAACATCTGCAAAAGGAAAAGCTGTAGCTTCATCTTCAATCAATATGGTGTTTGTGTGGCCAGCAGAGTACGGTATACATGCAACCGATGAAGAGATAGGAGAATCATTGGCAAAGTTGACACTAACACCGGAGCAAGCCATCTTTGAAAAACCTAGGGATGGTGAACATCGGCATTTCAGGCCTTTATACATTAAAGGTTTTGTCAATGGGAAGCCAATGTCCAAGATGCTAGTTGATGGAGGGGCAGCTGTCAATCTTATGCCTTATACGACATTCAGAAAGCTTGGAAAGACTCTAGAACATTTGATCAAGACCAATATGGTGTTAAAATATTTTGGTGGGAATTCATCTGAAACAAAGGAAGTTGTGAATGTTGAGTTGACAATTGGTAGTAAAATAATTCCAACCATATTTTTTGTCATTGATGGAAAGAGATCATATAGTTTGTTGTTAGGAAGAGATTGGATACATGCAAATTGTTGCATACCTTCAATAATGCATCAAAGCTTGATTCAGTGGCAAGGAGACCAGGAAGAGATCATGCAAGCCGATAGGTCAGTTAACGTTACTATTGTCGATTTATCTATCTGGGAGATGGAAGGAGTTGATTGCTTGTCAGATAAAGTATGGGAAGGTGATTTCTTAAAAGTGTCCGATTGTGATATTCAGCCGATCGGTGATGAAGGACCTCAACTTTTACTTTGACGACATAAAGGTTAGCCCCAATGCATATGTAGAAGATTATGTGGATGATTTTGAAGGAAAATTAGGGCAAGGGTTTATGTCGGCCGATGAGCTAGAAGAAGTAGATATTGGTGATGGTGACAGACCTAGGCCGACATTTGTAAGTGCTAAATTGTCAGATATATTCAAAAAGGAATTAATTGAATTATTAAAAGAGTATAGAGATTGTTTTGCATGGGAGTACCATAAGATGCTAGGACTTAGCCGATCTATAGTAGAACATCGGCTCCCTATTAAACCAGGATATCGGCCATATAAACAGCCTCGGAGACGATTCAAGCCAGAGATGTATGATGCTATCAAGGCTGAGATTACAAGACTTTATTATGCCAATTTTATAAGGCCCTGCCGATATGCTGAGTGGGTTTCAAATATAGTACCAGTAATCAAGAAAAATGGGAAGCTTAGAGTTTGTAATGACTTTAGGGATTTGAACAAAGCTACACCCAAGGATGAGTACCCAATGCCGATTAATGATTTATTGGTTGATGAACCATCTGGACATAAGATTATTAGTTTTTTTGGATGACAATGCAAGATACAACCAAATTTTTATGGTTGAAGAAGATATTCACAAGACGGCCTTTCGGTGTCCTGGTGCAATCAGCTTGTATGAGTGGATTGTTATGTATTTTGGTTTGAAGAGTGCTGGTGCTACATATCAAAGGATTATGAATTATATTTTTCATGATCTCATTGGTGTATTGGTTCAAATTTATATTGATGATGTGGTTGTGAAAATCTAAAGGAATTGATGGACATATAGCTGATCTACAAAGAGCGCTGGAAAGAACAAGGAACTATAGTTTGAAGATGAATCCTAACAAATGTGCTTTTGGTGTATCAGCTGGGCAATTCCTTGGTTTGCTAGTTCATGAAAGAAGGATTGAGATAACATACAGAAGTATAAATGCTATTAGAGATATTGAACCTCCACAAAATAAAACCAAGTTACAATCCTTGATCGGTAAAGTTAATTTTGTAAGAAGGTTTATTTCTAACTTATTAGGAAGAATTGAGCTTTTTACTCCATTGTTAAGTTTGAAAGCCGATCAGGAATTTGTTTGGCGAGAAAAGCAACAGAAAGCATTGGATAATATTAAGGAATATCTGAGTTCACCGCCAGAGTTGATGCCATCTCAGAAAGGGATTCCGTTGAAGCTTTACTTGTCGGCCGATGAGAGGTCTATCGGCTCAGTTCTAATTCAAGAGGTTGATGGGAAAGAAAGAACAATGTTTTACCTTAGCAGAAGGCTTTTGGATGCAGAGACAAGGTATACCCCTATTGAGAAATTTTTCATGTACAATGTTGAGGCATTATTTACTTTCAAATGAGTGCACAATAGTTTGCAAGGCTGTGTAGTAAAATATATGCTATCGGCTCTAGTCTTGAAAGGTAGAGTTGGGAAGTGAATTTTTGCCTTCACAGAATTTGATCTTGGATATGAATCGGTTAAAGCAGTAAAAAGACAAGCGGTTGCCGATTTTATTGTTCAGCACCGAGGTGAGTCAGTTAATTATGTTGAGATGATGCCTTGGACATTATTCTTTCATGGATCTGTTTGTATACATGGTTGTAGTGTCGGCTTGGTGATTATATCATTTAGGGGGGAAGTTTTGAGTTTGCTTTTACAATCAAACCTTATTATACAAACAATCAAATTGAGCATGAAGCAATGCTTAAGGGTTTGCAACTCTTGAAAGAGGTTGAAGCCGATGCTATTGAGATTGTTGGGGATTCATTGTTGGTAATCAATCATTTATCAGGGAAGTATGAATGCAGGAATGAGATCTTGATTGTTTATTATGAGAAGTGCCAAGAGTTGATGAAAAATTTCAAGGTTATCACTATGAAGCATATTCCTAGAGAGCAGAATATTGAAGCCAATGATTTAGCTTAATGTGCATCGGGCTATAAGCCGATGTTGAAAGATGTTGATATTGAGGTTGCAGAAGTTGATGCCAGTGATTGGAGGTATGATATTATTAATTATTTAAAGAATCCTTCTTAATTGGCGTCAAGAAAGTTGAAATATAAAGCTTTAAAATATGTGTTGCTTGATGAGGACTTATATTATCAAACGATTGATGGAGTTCTATTTAAATGTTTGAATCTGGAGGAGGTTAAAGTTGTCATGTGTGAAGGTCATGAGGAGATTTGTGGAACACATTAATCGGCTCCTAAAATAAGGTGGTTACTTAGAAGGATTGAACATTTTTGGTCGACAATGCTAGAGGATTGCCTTAGATATTATAAGGGTTGTCAAGATTGTTAGAAATTTGGAGCAATTCAGATAGCACCAGCATCAGCTATGAATCCAATTATTAAGCCATGGCCGTTCTGAGGTTGGGGAATTGATATGATTGGCCAGATTATTTCACCATCAAGCAAGGGGCATAAATATATCTTGGTGGCAACGGATTATTTTACAAAGTGGGTTGAAGCAATTCCTTTAAAGAAAGTTGATTCCAAAGATGCCATTGAATTTGTGAAGGAGCATATAATTTATCGGTTTGGGATTCCATGGACTATCACGACAGATCAGGGGTTTATTTTTGTAGCCGATGAGTTTATTCAGTTTGCTGATAGTATCGGCATCAAGTTGTTAAATTTTTCTCCTTATTATGCACAAGCTAATGGGCAAGCTAAAGCTTCTAACAAAAGTTTAATCAAGTTGATTAAGAGAAAGATTGCTGAACAACCTAAAAGGTGACATACTACTCTGGCCGATTCACTATGGGCTTATCGGATGGCATGTCATGGGGCTACACAAGTGTCACCTTATCAACTTGTATTTGGGCATGAAGCTATTTTACCTTGGGAAACTAACATTGGCTCAAGAAGGATTTCTTTGCAAAATGAGTTATCAGCCGATGATTATCATAGCCTGATGATTGATGACTTGAAAGATTTGGCACATGTCCGATTGCGTGCTTTAGAAAAGATCAAACAAGATAAGGAAAGAGTTTCAAGACATTATAACAAAAAGGTTGTGCCAAAGACTTTTGAGGAAGGAGAGATTGTTTGGAAGTTGATCTTGCCGATAGGGACCAGAGATAACAAGTTTGGAATGTGGTCATCTAATTGGGTGGGACCCTATCGGGTTTATAGTTGTGTGCTTGAAAATGTATATTTGCTTGAAGGTGTTGATGGAGAAATTTTTGGGAAGGCTTTAAATAGAAAATATTTGAAAAGGTATTAGCCAAGTGTTTGGATTAATTTGTAATCAGCTGTTTAGCCGATGTATGATAAAGCCGATGTATGGTAACATCACCTTAAGATGGCCGATATCTATTATCACTCTTAGACCAAAAATACGACAAAACCCTAGAAAAATACAAGTGTGAAAGCCAAAATCGGCTAAGAAGCCAACAGATATATTACACAGAAGATGTTAAGTGCATCAAGAGCTTAGAAATATTACATCAACCTAAAAAGCTTGGATCGCCGATATTGCTTACAAGCGGATTTGGTCAACTTCTTTGATAACTTTAGCATCATCAGCATCTGTCCCTAGGATTGGCTTCAAGGCTTTGTTTTGGGCTGCTAAGAATTTGGCCGATGCCTTCAATTTTGCTCCTTGGGTATTGATGGCTTTTGGAAGATCGGCTAGCTTTTGTTTTTCTTCAGTAATCTCTTTGCGAGTTTGTTCCAATCTAGCCAGAAGATCAGCTTCTTGTCGTTCCATCTCGGCTATATGCTTTTGGGTTGCTTCTGAGCCGGCAGTTAGCTCATCATGCTTAGCCCTGTCTTCGTTCACTTGTTGTCAGCTACTTTGAAGGGTTGATTGCAAAGCTTTAAGTTCGCGACGATTTGCTAGTTTTTGCTGCGCTCGTTGAACCTTGATTTAATGAGACTCAAGGAAGGCTGCTGGAGATATAGCATCAATGACTTCATGAGGCAGCTGATCTTGGATTTCTTGAAATCTGCTCCTGATCGGTCATAGTTGGTAACTAAGGTGTCTAGGGAGGCATTGAGCCGATCGGCTATGTCAAGCAGTTGGGCTCTTAAACTTTCGGAGATTGGGGACTTAGCCTTGCTAGTGGTTTCCTCATCATCCTCATCCAAGAACTACCTGATGTCGAAAGAAAACATATCGGCTAGATTCTGCAAAACAAGATTGATGTTTAGTGACAAACGAGATTGAGCCAATGAGGTGTATTAATAAGTTTACCTGAGCCATTGGCGCAACAGTGGTCTTTTCTTGGTCTTCTACATGGTAACTACAAGCAGCAGAAGGGGCTTGATTACTTGGAGATGGCCGATGAGGAGAAGCCGATGAAGCTTTGAGCTGAAAAGATAGTAAGTATTAAGTACTTGTGTATCGGCTAATGTTACAAATTTGTGAAGTTTTGGATATTACCGATGCTATTAGAGAAGCTTGAGGACTTGGAGACAAGGGGGGCGTCGGAAAGTGTTTGTCTTTGGCTATAGCCGATACCATCTTGGGCTACAAAAAGCAAATGTTAATAAAGTTTTGAAGAAGGTTAAAACTAAAGACAAATTATATTTTACCTTCACTTTGCGGATTGTCATGTGTTGGCGAGGTTGAGGCGAAGCTTGTGTGTCAGATTTGGCTAGTGATCTTGGAGGACTGGCCACATCGGCTGTCTTGGGATCGGCTGCAGATTGGTCTTCAGTGTCGCTTATGTCGGCTGCAGCCTTATCAACTTCTTCCTCCATAATTGCTTCATCCAAAAAGGCTTCAACATCACAGTCGAGTGAGGGAGTACTATTGACAGGTTTCTTAGGAGATGCAACTCTTGGCTTCTTTGTCAACTTCTTGGTAATTGCTTGCTTGCGCTTCCCACCAATGTTAGGTATAGGCTCCCTGACTTGGCCTTCCAGCAATGATGCTACTGTGGGGGCAGCAAAGCCGATAATTGATGGAGCTAGGTCGCCTGATGGCAGCAAGGCCGGTGCATATATAATCTGCTGGCCACTTAAGCTTTGAGCTGGAGGAAGAACGTCTGGGACCTGCAAGGGAAGAGTTAGGCAATTTTTGAAGATAAAAGGATAAAACTGATTGAGGAGAAGAAGAAAGGTGGTTTTACCTGAGGGCTGAGGGATGGAATTATTTTAGTCAAATAAAAGTTGGCCGATAGGTGAAATAAGTGCTTCTTCCATTCACTCCACCATTTGTCAAAGAATTGGCTTCTCAGAAGATGGATGTTTACGTGGTCTAAGGATCCAAGTATGGGGCCTTCAATGCTCGGAACTCTGTCCATGTGCAGAGCCGATGTTACAATACTCCTTGTTTGAATTTTTCTTGCAAAATGTTAGCTGACAGGGAGCTGACCCATTCCAAGTTGTCTCGCAGCTGATGTTGGATGATAGAATTCATAAGATACTTATACATTGCCGTCTTGAGATACTGCTATTGGAAGGATACATGGAGAAAAAGCCGATACAAAATTTTCCTTTGAACTGGGATTGGCTGCATCATTCAAGTCATTTAGCCTTAAATCGGCTGGGAGCTCATAATGTGTAAAGCTGACATAAGAGAACCAGACCCTTGCGGCTTTGGGAAACCTATCATAGAACTGATCAAACCACTCTTGAAAAGTTTTAGCCGATGGCCCTGATCTAGGATGGGTTGATGCTGCCTCGCCAAAGGACATGCATCGACGTGTACTAGCTTCCTCATCATCTAAGTGGTCCGATGGAAAGCTTGATGAATACAAGGGGCTCCTTTCAACAACATTGAGTGTATACAGGTTTAACCAGAGCTGCAAAAACCACCAAGGTCCTCCATAGCCGACAGAAGATCTAGAGAGGAGTTTAGATGTTGATTGGTTTATGATTTGATACACGGCTCCATGTAAAAGCTTGCCCAAGGGGACGGATTTCTTTTATACCAATGCTTGGGCCAAGTGTTGCATGTTTTCTGTTGGGCCACAGGTTGATCCACAGAAAATGAACTTTTCTAACTAGAGATTGAGAAAAGCTATGTGTTCTCTATCTGTTACTGGGCCTGCGCCGATGTGCTTGGAGATATAACCTGACCAGCCACCCACATTTTTGGTTGACAACTTATGTTCACATTTGACTTTCAAGGAGAAAGGGTTAGCCGATGAGATGATGTACAGGCCAGTAAGCATCTTAACGTCCAATAAGGTTGGCGTCATTGGCCCTTGGCTAAACAAGAAGGCATTATGCAGCCGATGATAGCATAGGTTCATCTTTCTTTGTATCGGCTAAAAACAAAGCTAAGCATTGGGCTATGCCCATTTCTTCCCACATATATTGCTTGGAGGCCAATATCCTTTTGTACCATGTTCTGCATCCATCCAAGCTAGAAGGCCAAGATCTAAATACAGTTTTCCAATCGGCTAGGTTAGGCTTCGTTTGCTTATATGGGATTCTGCCAGTTTCATCATTAATAAGGTAACAGTGGTCCACATCGCCCATCAGCCCCAGGAAATAGTGGGTCGGTTCTTTCAGGACAGCGATGGCAGTTTGGTCTCTTAGGTGCTACAATTGAAGAAAAGCAAGGGTAAATCAAGAATTTGCTGAGGAAGGGGATCTAAAAGCATAATTCGATCTAGAACATGGGCGATGAGCAAAAGAAGCCGATAAAGCTTAAAAAGTTTAAGAAATTTACTAGAGGAACATCGGTGATGGTTGCCATTGAGGTTGAAGAAGGAGGTCGTTGGGGAGTTGATCAAGGTCGCTGCCATGGAGCATGTGTCGTCGATGAAGTTCGCTAGAGAAGACGAGGAAGGCTTGCACAGTTTTGGGGCATTAGTTGGCATGAAGAAAGATAACGGCGTGAGGTTTAGGACCGGAACCGTGATACTTATTGCGTAGTGCTAGTAACGGTCATCATACAGAAACCCTAGCTTTTTATGGATCTATGAGATAATTCCGCAGCATATCAATTTATACTCCAGAAATGGGGGCATGTGTTAACAGCAAAATTTGGTAAAGGTGTGTGTTGGCGCCGAATCCGTACCGCCGATGAGGATCCGGCGTGCGGACACATGAAGGCCTGGGAGATGTGCTTAGCTCCAGTGCAGGTCCTAAAATTGATGAAGCGCGGGTGTGCCAGTCAGTTTGATCCTGCCACTGACAAGATATGCAAAATAACAGAACAGAAGGTATATCGGCCGATAGGCCGATAGCCAAAACAACCGATCAGCCGATGGGCCGATGGCACAGTCCCAGCCGATGCCGGTACCAGCCGATGTAGTTAGGGTTTCGAACCATCGGCTGTGTACTAAGCAAACATCTATATAGAGGCGATCGGCTGACAATAACATGATGATATAGCAATGTGATACAGCATAATCCAAATATAAAATAAACATTTATCTGAAGAATAAAGCACACATCGGCCGGAGGTCCGATGGCATAAACTCTCAATAAGCAGATGAACAATAAATACTTTGTTGTCATCGGCCAGATCCAATCTATATGTAAAACTCTTGGGCCGATGCAACGTCCAGATAACTCACCGGCTGAAACCCCGTTGAAACCCTTATTGGCAGCCAACAAGCAAGCTAGAGATTACGGTTCTAATCACGACTTAATAGGTCAAACCGAACTGATGCAGCACTAAGTATGAAAAGAAACGCAAGACCTAGACAATCAAGCCCTTGACTGATTTTCAGGATGGTGGATACCTTAGCCAATCTAATCTAGCGAGGCGATTTAGTCGATATCGGCGTAAACCCTAAAACAAATCTCGGTCGATACGACTAAATCGAGACGCCAAACCAGATTGACTAAGATATATGATAGTAGGTGCTTACGTTGACGAGATCAGAACATCGAAGCCCTAGCCCCGATAGCGCAGGCAGCCATAACGAGACTTACCCCTCGCAGGAAGGGCATGAACTCGCCGAAGAAGACGAAAAGTAAAAGTTGGCGATGCGCCGAAGTTGTATTGATCGTGAGATGATTTTACATGAACCTTAGGCTTACATATTTATACCCATAGACTAACAAAGATTCTAACAGAATACGACTCAAACTTTTCTAAAGATAAAAGGAAACTAACAGACTTATCCTAATTAATAGATACAAGCGGCATCCTTCTTGGACTCAGTCTTCTCTGGATAAGATCTTCTCGAATCTAACATGAATCCGACTGCTGTTGGTGGCTGATTTTAAGAAAACCCCCTTCGGCCGATATAAGACTCTAGGTCGATACCAACCTTGAGCCGATATGGATCTTGGGCTGATGAGGACTTCGGGGCTTACCAAATTCTGGTGTTAACACATGCCCCCCAGTTTTGGAGTATGAGAAGTCATGCTTCAAAATTATCTTGTCTCTGGCCTTGATCACCCCAAAACTGATTCTTCTCTTCTTCTTGACATCGGCTCTCGTAAGCCGATACCTTCTGTATTAGATGAGCTTGGCTGTCAAACTCGTGGAAAAAGAATCTATTCTTGATAGGCGCTGACAACCCTTGGAACACAAGATCTGCTAGCTGTTCATCACTTAGGCTCAAGCCATAACATCGGTTGCGGACATCACGAAATCTTTGAATATACTCCACAGCCGATTCCCCTTCTTGCTGCCTGACTGATATCAAATCCAAAAACTTTAACTCATTGTTCCCAGCAAAGAAGTACGGGTGAAACTGCTTCTCAAGATCGGCCCAACCTCTGATAGAATTTGGTGACAATGACGAAAACCATGTGAAAGCCGATCCAGTCAAAGATAACGGAAACAATCTAACTTTCAGAGCTTCTTCAACCGATGCCTCCCCACATTGAGCTAAGAACCGGCTGATATGTTCCATCATAGACATATCATCTTGCCCTGAGAATTGAAAAAAATCTGGAATCTTATATCAGCTTGGAAGTGGAACTCTATCAAACCATTCAGGATATGGCAGCCGATACACAGAAATATGTCCCTTAGGTCTAATTCCAAACTGTTTCTCTTTTACTTTTGCAATCATATCGGCCCAATCTTCTTTAGACTGATATCTTTGAGTTTCTTCTGGACGATATTGTTGATGTGGCTCTCCAGGCTGATGCTGATCTATTTGCCCCCCAAGCCAATGTCGCTGTTGCCGATGATGCTGAGATTGTTCGTCGATTTGCCCCCAGTCTGATTTCTTAAAGCAACTACTCTGGGAACTATCTTCTCGATCAAACCATGTAATGTACTCACCAAAACTCCAGATCGATCAAACACAGCATGACGAACGATTTCATCAACTGTCATTTGAAGCATCTCATCATCCATCGGCTCTTCTTCTTCCTCTGTCGGCTTAAGAGATTGTTCTTCCTTGGCCTTGACTTCCTTCTCAGACATCTTGTTGCAATTGTGGGTTCCATGAGCCGTGTAAAAATCTGTTGTCAAAAACACGGTCCCACCGGGCGTGCCAAAAATGTGTTGACGCCGAATCCGTACCGCCGATGAGGATCTGGCGTGCGGACACACGAAGGCCTGGGAGATCTGCTTAGCTTCAGTGCAGGTCTTAAAATTGATGAAGCGCGGGCGTGCCAGTCAGTTTGATCCTGCCACTGACAAGATATGCAAAATACCAGAACATAAGGTCTATCGGCCGATAGGCCGATAGCCAAAACAACCGATCAGCCGATGGGCCGATGGCACAGTCCCAGCCGATGCCGGTACCAGCGGATGTAGTTAGGGTTTCGAACCATCGGCTGTGTACTAAGCAAACATCTATATCGAGGTGATCGGCTGACGATAACATGATGATATAGCAATGTGATACAGCATAATCCAAATATAAAATAAACATTGATCTGAAGATTAAAGCACACATCGGCCGGAGGTCCGATGGCATAAACTCTCAATAAGCAAATGAACAATAAATACTCTGTTGTCATCGGCCAGATCTAATCTATATGTAAAACTCTTGGGCCGATGCAACGTCCAGATAACTCACCGACTGAAACCCCGATGAAACCCTTATTGGCAGTCAACAAGCAGGCTAGAGATTACGGTTCTAATCATGACTTAGTAGGTTAAACCGAACTGATGCAGCACTAAGTATGAAAAGAAACGCAAGACCTAGACAATCAAGCCCTTGACTGATTTTCAGCATGGTGGATACCTTAGCCAATCTAATCTAGCGAGGCGATTTAGTCGATACCGGCATAAACCCTAAAACGAATCTCGGCCAATACGACTAAATCGAGACGCCAAACCAGATTGACTAAGATATATGATAGTAGGTGCTTACGTTGACGAGATCAGAACATCAAAGCCCTAGCCCCGACAGCGCAGGCAGCCATAACGAGACTTACCGCTCGTGGGAAGGGCATGAACTCGCCGAAGAAGACGAAAAGTAAAAGTTGGCGATGCACCGAAGTTGTATTGATCGTGAGATGATTTTACATGAACCTTGGGCTTACATATTTATACCCATAGACTAACAAAGATCTTAACAGAATACGACTCAAACTTTCCTAAAGATAAAAGGAAACTAATAGACTTATCCTAATTAATAGATACAAGCCGCATCCTTCTTGGACTCAGTCTTCTCTGGATAAGATCTTTCCGAATCTAACAAGAATCCGACTGCTGTTGGTGGCTAATTTTAAGAAAACCCCCTTCGGCCGATATAAGACTCTAGGCCGATACCAACCTTGAGCCGATATGGATCCTGGGTCGATGAGGACTTTGGGGCTTACCAAATTTTGGTGTTAACAGTGTGTCATCAATTTAGATTGGATTCATGGCGGATTTAAAGGAATAAAGGAGTTTTCTAAAGCAGACAGCGTATCGACTGGATCTGTATCGGCCGATATGGAATCGGACTCGAGTAGCCGATACGGGTAACTTGGCTTCATGTTTGTTTCCGAGGAGGGCTTAAATATATTGCCGGCTAGGAATTGAGTCCAGATAAGACAATTGTATCTATTAATTAGGAATAAGAGTTAGTTTACTTTTTGTAATGTTGTGGTTAGAGTCCACCTAGAACTTGTTTGTTTAGGCAAGTTGTAAGTAGTGTCCGGCAAAGGTTTGTTTGTACGGGTATAAATATAAGCCCAAGGTCTATGTAAGAAAAACAATGGTTCAATCAACACTTTCGGCGCATCGCCACAATTTTCCTTTACTTTTCGACAAGTTCGTGCTTCGGGTTTGTCAGCTGGAGGTATGGCTTGTTAAGTTATCACATAACTTAGCCAATCTAAGTCAATGACTGGTTTAGCCGTATCAGTTGGGTTTTTTTAATGTTTTGTCAGTATCGGCTAAATTAGCTCATTAGCCTAGATTGGCATAAGGTATCCACCACCCCTAAAAACATTCAAAGACTTGATTGTCTATATATCATACTTCTTTTTACACTTTGTGCTGCATCAACCCTAGTCCTAATTAGAATCATGATCCCTCGCTTGTCTCTTGTTTGTAATAGGGTTAGCATCGGAGTTTTAGCCGATCTTATCTGATATAGCTGCTTAGTTGTGTTTAAATTCCTTTTAATCATGCTTTTCATGTTATATCTGCCCCTTATACAAAAGTATCACTTTAGTTAAATACATCAAGCTTGCCTTAATATATTTATTTAAATAGGTATTCTTGTATAAGGCTATATCAGAGTATTAGCCGATATGGTATCAGTTTTTAACCTAACTATGATTTCATCAGCTAAGGTCTAATCTTTATCAATAGATTATGTATTTACAGCCGATAGAGCATATTTATGGTTTACTTTGAATTATTTATCTTACACCTCACAACCGATTCGGTCAGATTACATCGGCTAGGTCTATACGATACGTCATTGGCTTATCGGCCGATTGGCTATCGTATGTCTAACTCAGTTTTGTTGTATATCTTGTTGGTTGCAGGATCAAATCAACTAGCACGCCCTGAACCCGTTTTCTAAGAGTTGGACTTACACTAGAGTTAAGAAAATCTCTCAGGCCGCCGTGTTTTTGCATCAGCACGTTTCTGGCACATTTTTACATCAACATCTAAAATAACAAATTTGTGATGAGAATCCTCATGCTTTCTATGTCCACTGCTTTGGACACCAATTGCAATTGGTCATTATTTTTGTTATAAAATGTTGCTCGTCTTTTGATGATTTCTTCAACTATGTGAATTTAATTGTGATAAGTACTAGTGCATCTTGCAAGAGGAAGGATGTGTTACTTGCAAAGCATCATGACATTATTTTGGGAAAGTTAGAGAGAGGTGAAATTTTTTTAGGAAGAGGAAAGAATCAAAGAACAAACTTGGTTCGTCCATGAGATAGAAAATGGGGTTCTCATTTTACAACATTAGTCCGCTAAGAGTCAATGTGGGATTCAAGCAGATGAGCATAAACCTAGTCGAGCCGGCGGTTTGGTGTGGAAAATAGAGAGCTTTTCCTTTGTGTTAAGTATGAAGTTGATGCTGAAAGTATTTCGTATTACAACTGAGTTATCTCTTTTGCTACAAAGAAAGGATCAAAATATAGTTCAGGCCATGCAATTCCTTGTTGATGTCAAAGCGCGTTTGATCACCTTGAGAATCCATGGTTGGGAGCCATTATTTGAAGAAGTCAAATGATTTTGTGACTCAAAATAAATCCCAATTCCAAATTTGGATGAATTAGTACCAAGATGGAGTCAATCAAGGCTTGATGGAAACTACACTTGAGCATCTGTACCGTGTTGACACTTTCTTTGCTGCTCTTTATTCTATTATCACGGAGGTGGATCATTGCTTCAATGAGGTATCATTCGAGTTGCTTGTTTGCTTCTTTTCTGTTGATCCAAGAGAGTCCTTCTCTAAGTTTGATGTTGATAAGATTGCATAGTTGACGGAGATCTGTGATCAAGATTTTTCACCTCTTGACCATTCTAATATAAAGGATCAACTTGAGACATTTATTCTACATGTGTGACGTATTGATGATTTCACTATTTGTCATGATCTTGGTAGTTTGGCATTGAAGATGGTTGACACACAAAAGCATATTATTTTTCCCTTTGGTCTATCGTCTTATCGAGTTAGCATTACTTCTATGTGTGGCAACAACATCTGTTGAAAGAGCCTTCTCGGCTATGAATATAACCAAGATAGATTTGCGCAATAGGATGTCTGATGAATGGCTCAATTACTTAATATTGTGCTACATTGAAAAGGAGATTTTTAGAGGACTCGGTTTTGAAAATGTTAAGTAGAAGTTTCAAGCCATGGGTGATCAGTGAATAGAATTGCCTAAGCCTCCTAGAGTCCACAGAAAGGCTTAGTGCTTTATTGGCGGTATGTCTCCTCATATATTTATTGTTTTTTAAAGATATCTATCAACCATACTTTATGAATTGACTCATAATTGCAAATTGACATGTTTACTAGTATCTTTTGGAGTATGATGAATTATGTATGATGCAAAGATTATTGCTTTATTTTAAAATGGTTTTTGTTTGTCTTAGTTTATTGATTATACTATAATTTTATATGTGATTACAGTATATACATGGTATTTGTTGTCTTTAGTTGTACTTATTAGACGAGCATCTTCGCCCTATTTTTTTAATCCTGCGTCTGCCACTGGTTGCACCCGCCTGATACTAATGTCATACACTTTACTTGAACCGCTGCCTGATCTCCTGTCGCATGCATTGCTCCTGACACATGCATGCATATGCATGCATCTTCACGTGTCATGGTCAAATCATTGCATTGGCCCATATCAATACAACGGTAATTCTAGTGTGTGCGTGCATATGACTTCGCTTGGGCCTTCAACACATCCGAAGTTGTATACTCGAGCCTTGCGCTCTGTACATATGTAGCACATACTCTACGTGTTGTTCGTGCCCCCGCATGCACCGTAGTCGCAGCTCTAATGTTCACCATCCACAACCTTGTCGTCCTCGGCCCTGCATGTCCGCCCGTGCTGTGTCACGCTCGCCGGCTTCGCCTTGTCATCGTGGATCCGTGATCGCCACATGCATTGGCCACGCCGCTATAGCGCAGCCCCTTCGATCTCTCCGGTCGCCTTCGGCCATGCCTGGTCTTGTCTTCTGGTCACGTTCCGCCATCGCCGGTCTGATCGTAAGCAAGGTCATCGCCTCCATGATGTCCTCGTTGTCGTCATCCATCTCATTGCCACGACTGATGATCTCCTACCAATGCGCGATCGTACATCATGTTTTTTGCTCCGCATGTCCTCTTGATCCAATGGTGAAACCCTCGGCTCTGATACCAGTTGTTATATTACGCAGCTCGGCCCACCAACCATGAGCCACCCAGGTCACATTGGGTCCGAGTCACCGAGAGATGGGGCCCACCTGTCAGGCCAGTCTCCCACCTCCGGCCGATGGAGCCGGAGGGGCAACCACCGAACCCACGCGCCTTCTCTGCCCACTCCACGCACGCGTTGCAATCACCGCCCCACTCCTCCACCCCGCCTGTGCGTGCCGCGTCCCCAAACCACCCGGGATTCAATTTTCGAATCCCGCCACACACTCTCTCTGTCTCTCAACCACATCGTTGGCTTTTCCGCCCTCCCGGCCACGTTCGAGCCCCTCTGGCCCTATAAATGTCGCCACGGCTCCTCCCTCCTTTGCGCAACACCGCCGTCTCCCATGCCCTATCTTGCTCCCATGGCATCAAACTCCACGCCACCACTAGCTGCTGCTAGAGTCGCCGCTGAGCCACGCCACAACCACCACCGCACTCGCAAAGCTTATCCGCCCATCGGCCATCGCCTCCTCCGGGCGGCGATGTCCATCACTATTGTTGGTATTTCTTACGTTCACAGATAAATCCGTAAGTGCACGGATACTGCTATAGCATTTCACCCATGAATATTCACAAGGGTATCATATTTATTTCCGCAGGAAAGACGGTGATGTAAATACATAGTTTATACATCATTAATCAATCTATAATTAACGCACCATAGTGTAAACAGGGGGTTAGGATAAATAAGATTAAGGGTAGTGGACACATAGGAGATTCACCTCTATATTAATGTTCAGTAGAAAAGAACATTAGAGACTACAATACTAAAGTACTTTTATACTAATCATATCTAGTGTACACTTAACACATACATGCTTACAAACTAGGACTTAGTTTTAGGCACCCAGGTACTACCGAGAAACCTCTCTCTGCTGGTCTACCAACGTGGTTATGGCATTTGCGCACTCTTACGTCATACCTGGGTGTGGAGGAATACAAAGGACGGAAAGAGCTGTCACCACCTGTCGCCTACCTCACTTTCCGTGGGACACACCTGCATCCTACGGCATTTATCTAACCTAAGCACCATCCTTATGCTAGTAAATAATGTCATTAACTCCCTTATGACTCCCACCCTTCGGATGGACAAGTTAGAGCTAGAGCAACCTATAAAAGTTATTGGACCGTTACCATAGCATGGATCGACTAGTCTAGGTTGAAGCAAATATATGTAGTATATACTACTCATAGAACATATACTCAACAAACAAATATATAGACTATGAGCATAAATAAATAAAAAAGTTAATTTTATGAATTCAACTATAGTCTTACAAAAGAATAAAGTACTAAAGACATATCAAAATCTCCGAGAAAACTATAGAACCGAAGCTCTAAACTTATTTCTACTAAAACTATAGGGAATACAATTTAGATAGAGAGAATTGCTCCTTGAAGTGTGTGTTGTAAGTGAAGAGTATGAGGTCTATTTATAGTATTGAGGAAACTTGAGAGAGTGAAGATGCTAAGAGCATATTCTCCCTCCAACTTCTCCCATGCTTACACCTGTCCCAAACTGACATTAGATAGCGGTTACTGAGGTCGGTGCCACCATAACCGTCATTAGGAGTCCATCAAGAGCATCTACGTGGAAGGTGGTGATGAGGGGAGCCATGGATGTTTCGACCGAACCAGGGGTTCGGCAGACCCCCGAGCCCCATCTCTTGCCACTCACTTCGACTAGTGACTGCCATATGAGCCCCTAAGACGGTTGAAGATGGTTTGGCCCCACTTTGGGTTGGTTTGTGCTGATTTGTGGGCCTCTCAATTCGTGTGCTCGCACATGATTCGCCGGAAGTGTGTTTCCTTGCATGCCGGCTTCATTTCTCCTTCACTTTGATGTTTATTTTCTGCATGCACGTTAATTCTCCAACTATAGTAGAACTACATTATTTATTATTGATATATGTACAAGAAAAGATGATAGTTGACGATCAAAATTAGTACTTAACGACCATCAACAGCCGTGCACACTCTTTCTTACTCTAATCCCCCTCTTTTCCTTCCTTAGACGTCACCGGAGACCGTCCGACCCCTTGTTCGTCGGACCATCGTCGCCATCGTCATCTTCTTCCACGCCGCCGCCCGTTTTGCTGGTGACGACCCCTCCTCCCTGCCCTTTTCCCCCTGCGTCGCCGCCTACCCACAAGCGCCACCGCTTTTCGCGCTGCCCGCCATCGCTCCTTTAATCCCTCTACACGGCTGGCAACGCGGAGTCAGGGAAGAGGGAGTACGTGTATGATTATACGATAATTTTAGTTCAAAATCCGCTCATCTTACACTCGCCCGGCTATAAATGTAGTAGGCGGCCGGAATGGCTCACTCCATCATCCAGCTACCTGCCCCCTCAACCTACACCGACACTAGCCATGGCCGCAGCAAACAAGCATCCCCTGCTGCTCGCCGTCGTCGTCGTCGCCGCCCTCTGGCTCGCCGCGGGCGCCGTGGCGGCCGCCTCGGCCGGCCTGCGCCCGGCGGTGCACATGCGGCTGTACATGCACGACGTGATCGGCGGGCCGGAGCAGACGGCGATCCGGCTCATCTGGGGCGTGGGGCCGCCTCACTTATCCATGCCGGGGCGGACGTTCGGCGACACGGTGGCGGTGGACGACCTCGTCACAGAGAGGCCAAGCATCGGCTCCGCCGCCGTCGGCCGCGCGCAGGGCACGTACATGCTGAGCTCCCAGCGCGAGGCGGTGCTGGTGGTGGACATCACCGTGGCGCTCACCTCGGGGCGCTACAACAGGAGCACCATCGTCGTCGCAGGGCGCGACAGGGTGCGCGACGAGACGAGGGAGCTCGCAGTGGTCGGCGGGACGGGCGCGCTCGTGGAGGCCGCCGGGTACGTGCTGTGGAGGACGGCGAAGGTGTGGTCGGAGATTCACATGACGCCGGAGCTCGACGTGCATGCGTCTGTGCCTGCACCGGCAGATGCTGTAGGCTGTACAGCCAGCGAGCTAGTAAGAGAGACATCGTTTGATTCGGCCATGGATCTCCAGTCCGGCTAGATTAATTTTACTTGTCGAGCTTGATCGAGCTAGCTGGATGCACAGTTGTAATCCTATGTATTTTCTTTGAGAGCTTTTACGGTTTTGTATTCAGAAAAGTAAAAATCCAACGCTCCCCAATAAAAGATACCACTTAAAAGACATTTAAATATTGGCACATGTACTTAGGTAGTAAGGATAAAAAAAATTTCTAGGAGATAGAGAAGGGTATAACTGTCTTCAAAGATAGTTCTAGGTATCACTACTACAAAAATCCTCATAGGGATCGATCTTATAGGTACCGATTCATTTAAAACCGGCACCTATGAGCCTTCTTTTCATCTCCCCACGATAAAAAAATATAAAACCGATACCTTTAAACAATATAGGTATCGGTTCTAAAGAAAAACCGATACCAATACTATAGGTGTCAGTTTTTTAATAGAACCGACACCTATAATATAAATATAGGTGTCGGTTCTATTAAAAAACCGACACCTATTAAAAAAACAAGGCCGGTCGCACAGTGCCGCGTCAGCTCCTCCTTATCTGATCCACAGCGCATCGCATCCATTCATATCCCTCTCACCACACTCTCTCTCTCTTGCCCCTCCTCTCCCTTTGCCTCTCTGGTGGAGCGCCGGCGGATGACGGAGGAGCGGCGGTGGCCGGCCCGTCTGGGCGTGGAACCGGGCGAGGTGGCGGCGGCAACGACGGTGATGTGGAGGCAACGGAGCCAGCCCCCTCTCTCTCCCGGCGTCCCTGGACGGTGAGGAGGAGCACGCCGTGGCGTGGCGCTGTCGTCTCCGTCGCTCGCTGAGGCACTGAGGTCGACCTGGTGGCGGTGGCGGCGGAGGAGGAGGCTCGCCGGCCAGCCCCCTCTCTCTCCCGGCCGTCTCTCTCCAGATCTGGGGAGTCCAGCGGAGGAGGCTCTGTGCTGGAGGAAGCGGGCGGACTTGGTGGCGGCGGCGGTGGTGGGGATGGCCGGCGCAGAGGCAGACCTGGTGGCGGCAGCGGCAGTGGAGATGGCCGGCGCAGAGGCGGACCTGGTGACGGCGAACTGGGCGAGGTGGTGGCCGGCCGGCGATAAGAATTCGGGATTTTTTTTGATTCGTTCAAAACAATAGGTGTCGGTTTTAGATCTGGCACCTATGCCTCCATGGCACCTATGACCGGGAGGCATAGGTGCCGACCAATTGGTGCCGGGACCAAAACCAGTACCTATGGGGCCTTTGGAACCGGCACCAATAAATATTTCTGTGGTAGTGTATACAGGCTCCGCATCAATACCTCATCTCTAGTAATGCTCGGTAGTTCTCTGGTATATTATTTACGTGTTCTTTTTTATACTCCCTTTATTTCATATTATAAGTTGTTTAACTTTTTTTGTTTAAATTTTTATAGATTAGACCAAGTTTATAACAAAATATGGTAATATTTTTAATACAAAACAAATATTGTATCAAAATATATTCAATGCTAAATTTAGTAAAATTAGTTTGGTATTGTAGATGTTACTAATTTTTTTAAAAAAATTAGTAAAAGCTAAAAAACTTTGACTAAGAAAAAAGTCAAACGATTTATAGTATGAAATGAATGGAGTATTTTCTTCCTAAGAACTTGATAGTCGGTAATTCTCCATTATGTTATTTAAATGTTTTTCTTAGATTTACATTTTCTTCCGAGAACATGATCCTGATGGTTTTTGAGGTTGATATTTTCTTTCTAAGAACACCATTGAAAAAAATATGACTGAAGGTTTGTGTTGTTATTTTAAGATTTACATTTACCACAAAGAACATGCAACCTCGGTAAAAGGTCACCTGTTTGTAGGTCAATATGTAATTCATCCCCAATACGCTATACTTACATGGTTTGTTTATTTTTACATATTCTCCCCCAATAACAAACATGAATATAGATACTATAATTTTAAAGTAGTACAACATATGACAAAGTGAAGAAGGAGACGAATATGTTTCGTTGTTCGTGCAGCCATGTTGTTTGGGGTGAGAAAATGTTTCGATTTTTCTAGGGTTAATTAGATCCATGCCATTATAAATTTCACGGTTTTGAAATATATCATTGCTATTCATCTATTTGTAACTATACCACTGCAATTTTATAAGTATTGGTAATATACCACTATGTACTCTTTCATAAACTTTTTATGACCAAATTATCCCTTTCTTCTCCGTTCATCCTCTTCTTCCTTCTCCCTCTCCACTATCCCTTTCCAACCCACTGTCGCCGGCCCGACTCCCTTCTTGCCGTGTCCGCCGCCGTGCCGCACCCCGTCGCTGCGTTGTGGCTCCTCGGCCTCCTCGCCCGACACTGCGCTCCCTGAAAGCAGGGCCTGGAGGTGGTTGCCCCTCATGTCGAACACTATAACATTCGTGAGAAGCCCAACCTGCGGTGGCCGACGGGACGCATCCGATGAGCTCATCGTCGATGAGCACAATTTAGTTGAGCATCTCTGGCATCCTCTTGATGGACGGCGCGATGCATCCCCAAGCCTACTGTGCATGAGCACGACAATGGACGACGGACGCCAGCGAGTTGCAGAGATTTGTCGGGAGAAGATAAGTGCGAAGGTGAGGAGCTGGAGCAGCGTTGTCACCCGCGTGTGCCACCGCCACCACCATTTCTTGGATTGCTGCTCCAGCGACATCAAGTGGCATGGACGGCAAAGCTTCGGGCGTGAGGACTGAGGCGCCACCGGATCCAACGGCATCAAGCCCCATCTACGGCCTTCCAGCGCTGAAATACTTGCTTTTGCTGCAACCTTCTAGCATCCTGCTCCAGCCTTATAACGCTCAAATACTTGTCCTTGCTGTAACCTTACAACATCTTGCTCGTCGAGGGATTGCTCTTGCTGTATGCCAGAGTTGAGAGGGGACAGGAAGGCAAGGAAGGAAGAAGAGGATGGAGGAGAAAGAAAAAGAGTAATTTGGTCAGAAAACTTTGGAAATTTAAGTGAAAGGGTAAGTAGTGGTATATCCCAAATATTTGTTAATTGTAATGATATGATTATAATTTCATGAATTATAACGGTATATTTTAAAAAAGATAAATTTATAATGGCATAGATCTAATTAATCTTTTTTTCTATTGTGTTGATCATAGTGTAATCGCTACAATGAATGGAGGGAATTCCTTTGAAAAAGTTGTTTTCATTTTAATTCTACAGTACTCAACGGTGTTAATTAGGAGGATCCGGATCCTATTCTCCTGTCTCTGTCCAAAGATTTGAACTTGCTACGTAACTTGTGTTGACTCGTGTTACGCATGCTAAAAATTAGGGGCTAATTTGGTTATTACTGTTTCGAACTTAATCATGCATGATGTACACATGCTAGAAATTAGGGGCTAATTTGGATACCATGTACACTATTCTATATAGGAACATGCATGTCAATTTAATTTTAAATCTGTGATACATGAAACCACACATAAATACATTTAAATATCAGAAAATCAGAAAATTTATTTGGGGGATAAAATGTATGGGAAGATTTACTTTTTTTTTTCTGCCGAACGATATAAAACGCATCGGAGACAAAATGCTTAGGGAAATTTATCTTTTTTTCTACCAAATGACGCCGATCAATGCACACTACTACAGAAAAGCTTTTTTCGTACGTGGCCCCGGTAAATTCCAGGCGAGCCATAAGTGGCGTTGCTTGAAAAAATCGGTCTACCGGGTGCTGGTTACATTCGTACGGAATAATCTATTATCCCATGTGATAATCTATTATGTCATGCGGGCGTCTTAAGACAATCGCACGCGATAATATCATTATCGCGTGTGGTCTTATTAAGTCGCCCGCACGGGATAATAGATTATCCCATGCGGGCCGCTTAATGCGACCGCACGTGATAATGAATGCCATATATAGCCCCAGCCTGAGCTTGCCCCATTCAAGCCCGGCGTTTTCTCTCTCCTAAACTTGACACAAATTAGGGGGAAGGTTTTCAACATCAAATCTTTGCTTGGGATCCATATAAAAGGTGACATGTTTCTTGCCCTCCTTCATTTGCTTCCATTTATTTCAATTTTTATCGGTGCAATGTGATGAAATTTGCACCTTTTTAAATGGAGTAGTGTAGGCACTTTTTTATTTTTAGCTAACATATATTATTTGCATGGCATGTCTTAAAAGTGTGTAATTCTTGCTTAGGTTTGTCTCCATTTATTTTAATTTTTATCGGTTAAAAGCGAAGAATTTTTTCATTTTTGGAAATGGACTATTTGTTTATCGATTAAATATATTGTTTGCATGAACAAATTTGAATAGTATTTAGTAGTGCATAGTACTTTAATTTACTCTTTGTATAGTTTCCTTCATTTATTTCAAATTTGTTCAGTGGAATGCGACGAATATATTAGTTTCGCAAATCTAGTAATTATAGTTAATTTTTCATTTTTAAATTAATGTTATTGGACTCACTAGTGCACGAAGAGTAATATAATGTTCGTTTAAGTCGTATCTTTTTTATATGATTTAATAAAGTTCAATTCGACTCATCGGAGATGTTTTTTAGGAGATGGATCGGGCATGGATGTACGACACAAGAAGAACTTATCCGGCGTTCTTGAAGGAAGCATCCAAATTTATTGATCAGACGAAGGCACATACTTTGAGGGAGAACAGGAGGGACATTTTTTTTGTCCATGCTTTGATTGCAAGAACGAAAAGATGTTGCAAGACCCAAAGATAATTTTGGGGCATATTGTAGAGCGTGGATTTAAGGATGATTAGAAGATATGGACTTGTCATGGGGAAGTCACCGTTTGTAATGAAGAGGCTGATGTTTTTTGCTTTATTGCGGGAGAAAATTTTATAATCGAAGACATGTCCTAGAGAACGATCCCAGAATTTGGTGGCTCTGGAATAGATGATGCAGATATTGATTTTGATTTGGAGGATATATTGCGGCACGTTGAACCAGAGGTCCTAACTTCGACAAAACAAGGGTTGGACAATTGGAAAGCGTTTGAAAAAGCAACGAATCAAAAGGATGTGACAGGACTACATAGTGTTATGCTCTGTACTTGAACTACTCAGATTGAAGGCCAGACATGGATGGTCGGACACTAGCTTCAATGATTTGTTGGATCTGTTGAGAGTTATGCTTTCGAAGCTGAACTTGTTGCCGACCAACACATATCAAGCCAAGAAACTGATATGTCCATTATCTCTAGGTGTTTAAAAGATTCATGCATGTGTAAATCATTGTATACTGTACCGCAAGGAATAAGCGGATTTAGACTGTTGCCCAACATGTGGGACGAGTCGGTACATGATCGGCAACAAAGCCTCAGACGGAGAGGTGGTCGACCAAGATTCATCGGTGCCAGCAAAGAAAAAGATTCCGGCTATGGTGATGTGGTACCTGCTAGTGAAAGATCGCTTGAAGCGGTTGTTTTCAAACCATACCGATGCCGAGTTGATGAGATGACATCAAGAGGGTCGGAAAACAGATGGTATGATTCGACACCCCGCCGATGCTCGACAGTGGAAAAACTTTGATGCAATACACCCAGAATTTGCAAAAGAACCGAGAAATGTAAGGTTTGCCTTAAGCACGGACGGAATGAACCCGTTCGGTGACTTAAGCAGCTCACATAGCACTTGGCCAGTGTTGCTCATCATGTATAACTTGCCTACATGGATTTGCCATAAGCGAAAGTACATTTTGTTGACTATCCTTATACAAGGGCCAAAACAGCCTGGGATTGATATACATGTGTTTCTTGAACCATTGATGAAGGACATACAAGAAATGTGGAAAGAAGGGTAACGAGTGTGGGATGAGTACTGCAGGGAACATTTTACTCTGCGTGCCATGATATTCATTACCATCAACGACCTGCCGGCGAACTTTTCGCTCTCAGGTCAGCTTAAGGGAAAGTTTGGATGTCTTATATGTATTGACAACACGTCGTACAAATACCTCACTGCCTCAAGCAAGGTAGTGTACATGCGTCATCGTCAGTTCTTACCACAGAGGCACAAGTGGCGTGCGATGGCCAGATTATTCGACAATACAGTAGAAAACGATCTTCCTCCTGAAACACGAACTGGTGCCCCAGAAACACATGAATGAGATAAGAGCCTGCAACCCCAGAAGACCGGCTCCTTGGATCTCAAAGGAACAAAAGCGCAAATTTCCTGAATGGTTGAAGGATCAAAACCTGCCGTTCGGTGAAACGCTCGAGGAAGAAACATTGCAGAGTGGCAACTGGCCCAAGTAGCCTCGTGACCTTATGGCAAGGGAACGACATCGGCAGATATACATTTTACACGATAGGCAAGGACAAGAAAACCGCAGCTCAGAACAATGGAGTTCGCGTGGAGGCATTGGACGCAACAGGCGAGAAGAAGTCGTACTATGGCATCATACAAGACATTTGGGAGCTTGACTACGGCCTTAACATCCAGATCCCGGTGCTTCGATGCCAATGGGTCAAAGACACAACAGGCATATCCATCGATTACTACGGCCTTACGGTTGTGCAACATAGTAAACTAGGCCATAAGGATGATCCGTGGGTTCTCACTGAGCGTGTTGCACAAGTTTTCTATGTGAAGGACCCATTCGACGAGCGGATGGACGTTACTGTACCGGGCAAGCAACAAATCATTCGCATTGATAACATCGAAGACGTGTCAGATTACAACTAGTACGACGACGTACCGTTATTCATAGATCTTTCTAACTGGATCAAACACATAGAGCGAAAGATAGATGAAGACAACTTTTGCAAGAAGCGAACGGACGGTTTTGTAAAAAATGTAAAATGATAGTTTATTTTGTAATTGTTTATCTCTGTGAAAATATGTTAGATGTCGTTGTCACATGGAAAAGAAACTATTTTGTAATGGTTTATTTATCGGCGGAAAAATATTACATGTGTCTTATGTCGTATGGTCTATTTATGCGAAAAAATTGTGTAACACAATTTATGTGGTGTTTTTTAAAAAATTGTGGTACTTTTTTAATGGTTTAAAGAAAGAAAGAACCATTAAAAGAACGAAATATCAAGAAATAAATAAATAATTACGTACTATAAACATTTTTGAAAAATTATTTTTGCGTCCGGTCCACTTACAAGGCCCGCACGGGATAATAGTTATTGCGTGCGGACGTCTTAGACGCCCGCACGGAATAACTATTATCCCATGCGGGCCCTTAAGTGACCCGCACGGGATAATAATTTCACATTTCGGTGTCTTAAGTCGCCCGCACGGAAAGATATTTTTCCGTGCAGACGACTTAATCCACCCGCACGCGATGATCGCCGCCTACATAAGGTATGGGTGGGCTCCGAAAAATTCTAAGTCCGGAGAATTTTTCTAAGTCCCGCCGCTAGGCTGCCCAAATCGATCGCCGCCGCCGCCTCATCTCCTCGCCCTCGCCGTCGGTCGCTGCTCCCCTTGACGCCGCCGCCTATATCCCCTCGCCGCCGGCCTCGTCGTCGCTGCCGTCCGTCGCCGCCTCCTTGCCGACCGCCGCCGGTCGCCTCCCCGTCGACCGCCGCCGCCGTCTCCTCTCCTCGCCGCCAACCATCGTCGCCTCCTCGCCGACCGCCACTGCTTCCCCGTCGTCCGTCGTTGCCGCCTCCTCTCCTCCCCGTCGACCACCGCCGCCTCCCCGTCGACCGTCGGCCGCCACCTATGCGTCCACCGCCACCGCCGGCTCCTCTTGTCCTTGGCTGCCGCGACCGCCGCCGCCGGCTCCTCTCGTCCTCGACCGCCGCCCTGCCGACTGCCACCGTGGCACGCCGAGCGCCACCGCCACGCCAACTGCTGCCGCCTCCCCGCCGACCGTCGCCGCCGCCACGCTGATCGTCGCCGCAGCCACGCCGACTGCCACCGCCGCCATCGTCGCCGCTGCCGCTGCCGTCGCCGTCACTTCAAGGTGAGGCTCTCCTGGCCGCCTCTATCTTTTCCCTCCAGATGGCGCCACCACCACCACTGCCACCGCCAGTGTCGCTGCCGCCGCTGCCCTCGCGAACGACCGAACAACCGAATCTGTAGTATTAGCGAACGTATTAGCGAACGACCGAACGACTGACCGAACGTATTAGTGAACGTATTAGCGAACGACCGAATGACCGAGCGAAAGACCGACCGAACGACCGTATTAGTGAACATACTAGCGAACGACCAAACGACCATATTAGCGAACGCGGAACGATCGTATTAGTGAACATATTAGCGAACGACCGAACGACCGAGCGAAAGAACATGTGAGGGAACGTATTAATGAACGAACGACCGAGCGACCGAATGACCAAACGATCTGGCGAAAGAACGACCGTGTGAGGGAATGTATAGAGTGAATGACCGACCAAACGAGCAAAGTTGCGTGAACGACCGAACGATAGAGCGATCGATGTATATATTTACAACTTGGGCTATATTTTAGTTGTCCAACGCAACTGTTGTAATGATCATATGTTTGTTTTGTTGTCAGGTTTGGACGCGGGCGACTCTGAAGTTAAATCTAGTGATTCGAAGGTCGCCAAGCAACCTGCTAAGGCAGGAAATGTGATAGATGAGATCTGACTTGTTAATTCTTATTTCAAGATATTTGTGATACATTCATGTTACATAATTCTTAAGTTGCATTAAAAAATTAGTGCACAACTGAGGATATATATAAGTAAGCGAATTTTAGAAGTTCTTCCTAGTTAATTAATTAGTTGTCTTTCGATTAACAAGCTAATTATCATCTTAGTTCTGAATTTGCCTAAATTATAATGCGTGGTTCAATTGCCCTTGATTAGTACTCACATGCTTATCCTTAATTTGAGTGCATGCATTACGTGATGTACTCTAATTTTGTCCTACATAGACTGTTGCCTAGACAAATGAACAAAGAGTTGTCACAACATTGTCTAATCATACACGCTTCAGGTACTATCCAACAACAACTAACTTTGATGTATATATATGCATTTTGTAGACTTTGTGTGTCTAGAACCAGCAAACGTAAAAGACACCCGTACCAATATCGGGCACAGAACCAATGGTCAATCAGTCCTCCTCGACACCCGTAGCTGCATCGGGCACAGAGCCCACGAACATTCCGCACTCAGAGACACATGAAGCAGCTGTCGGAAATGAAGCGGCGCTGAGCGAGGAATCTTGGCGCACACCGAGCGACCCATTTGAAATAGAAGTAGCGCAAATGGCCACCGAGCGACCCGAGGATGACCCTGATTATATTCCTATCGAGCAAGCAGTAATTTCACAATCCTAACCGTTCTAGATTTGTTAACGTTGCCAATCATTGCCGTCTAATGGCTTACTCATGTAGATGGCTACTCGGCGACGATTGAAACGAAAGGCCAGCCAGATTACCGCCAGGGCTCAATCAGAGGCGGACACAGTCACATCAGGTCCAGATCCAACAGACACGTCAGCAAGTGGAGAAGGACGTGCAAAGAAATGACGTGGTGAGA
Source organism: Oryza officinalis (assembly GCA_008326285.1). NCBI lineage: Eukaryota > Viridiplantae > Streptophyta > Magnoliopsida > Poales > Poaceae > Oryza > Oryza officinalis. The sequence continues at coordinate 22,715,638 of BDMV01000008.1, forward strand.
GGAGCAGGAACCAGCTGCGGAAGGAGACCTACTACATTGCTGCTCTGAACGAAGATGGGAAGCCCGTCGAGCTGAAACACGTGATGGCCGAGTTTAGCAGTGCATGCGGGACAGTGGCAAGACTTCATGGGCCGCTAAACGTGGATGAATGGAAGGATGTTAACCAGCACATCAAAAATTTAATGTGGGAAGAGCTGCAGAAGTACGTTGTGTATCCGCCTGGATCAGAGGTCATTGGGGGCATATTTGCGTTGAGTACAATGGCCCATCGGTGGCGCCAGTATAAATTTGACATGAACGCTAATTATGTTAAGAAGAATAAGTCTCCATTTGAAAAATATGGCAAGATCCCGCCAGTTGAATGGGATAAGTTTGTGACACCTGAAGCTCTGGCAAGGAGGAAGAAGATGTCGGACCTGGCGAAGAAAAACAAATATCCACACCGATTGGGGTCTAGTGGATACGACAGTCACGTGGACCAATGGCGAGCTACGAAGGAAAAGTTTGTAGCTCAAGGGAAGCCGTTGTTGGTCCAGCCCCTAAATCCACGCAGTCAAAACTGGGTATGGACACGAAGTACAGGGCAAGTGACGGATGAGGGTGAGATGCTTTTCGAGTCTCCTGACATCGAGCATGTGACCACGTCTCTCCAACAGATCACCGAGAAGGAGAAGTCAGGGGAGTTCGTCGCCAGAAGGGAGCATGACGAACTCACCGCTGCTTTGGGGACTACCGAACACTCCAGGAGGATAAGAGGAAAATCTTCAAGGACGAGTTGGAAGGTAGGATTTCCAACGGAATTAAAAAGTTACAAGAAGCGGGACGCCTACAAGGCGAAGTTGCGTGAAGAAATCACCGAACAAGTAACCCAACAAGTCACCCAACAGTTCTATAGGCTAGCCGCATAACATCCCCAAGCCTTCCTGAGCTTAGTTCCTCAAGCCGAGCAGACGATGCAGATACCGACCAGTGTTGGGTCCGTAGAAACAACACCCTACCCAGTCGATATTATTACCGGCCAACACCGTGCAGCCTTGTCGTTCCGATAGGCAGAGCTGGGAAAATGAAGGAGGTTGGGTTCGGACTAGCGATACCAGGGAGACAGTTCCATAATATCCCAATTCCAGAAGACTACGGAAAGGTGCAAGTGGGAAGGGTTAATGCCGATCAAATGTCGTTGGAGCTGGACATTCCAACACCAGAGGGGATAGAACTACTCAGAGATGCGATGAACCAGTTCATCCTTTGGCATCGTCGAGACATCATCCTCATAGGATAGGCAACGTTGACGTCCCCAGCTCCATCGGTGCCACAGACGGCTGACCCTCCAGCACCGCCATCCCCACCGAATTCCCCAACCCTACCAGGATCTCCTATCCTACCAAGATCTCCGATCCCACCAAGATCTCCGTCCCAAAAAGAGTACCTTCTCTACCTGCAGAGCCTGCGGCAGCAGAATCCCCAACTCCGCTACCTCGGTAGCCGTCTCCTGCTCATCAGTCGCCTCCTACTCCACAATCTGCTCTTGTGCAACTTGTGCCACCTTCAAGGGAAGATGCATCTATCCAAAAGCCAATTACTTCGCAAGCCCGCAAGCTCATACCAGAAATGGTTTCTACGTACAAGCTGAAGGAAATGGCAGAGTATGAGGCGAGGATAGTTTTCAAGTCATTCAGAGGACAGGGTCCGCCAAAGCCAAGCCTACCTGAACCGCAAATGGATGCACAAAAAAGCGTACTAGGTCATGCAGACAAAATGCAATCTTGGGATTCTATAGAAGTGCCAAAGGTGTACGAATATGACAAGCCATTCTTGCCGTACTACGTCATGCTCGAACTCCCATGGCCAATGAGGTTGCTGCATCACTGGTATCTAAGAGCAAGTGAGAAGGGTCTCGTAATGATTAGTGTCAAGGTCCCGGATAACGCTTTCATCGAGGGACCCAACGGAAACTTCATCATCACTTTCAATGACCTACACGCCTTCTTTAAGATGGAAAAAATGGATATCAATCTCGTCGGCGCGTGGTGCCTATAAGTTTTTGCTCTTGTTTGTTGTTAGCGAATGTGTACCCTTCAAATTATAAGTCATTTAACTTGCATAATTCCTTAGGTCACAATGGGTAGACGCCCAAAGAACAGGTGCCTCAGTAGGCTACGCCAACCCGACAAGGGTTTGCATGACGGCTCACACTGTGAGGCTAAATCTGGATGGTCCACAACTAAAGGATAAGACGCCAAAGGAAAGACAAGCATATGTCGACAGGTTGCACAAGAATAAGAGGGTCGAGGTGGCCACTTACTCGGGACAAGCTATGCTCACGCACATGGACAAAAGAGTCTTGATGGTCCCATACTACCTAACGTAAGCAACATTCCCTTTGTTCCATTCATATAATATCATAGCACATCAAATTTTCTACCAGATGCCTTATGTAATTCATAAACCGTGTTTGCAGCGATCACTACATACTATTCCTCGTATATCCAAGGGACCACTTGGTCGTAGTTCTTGATCCGGCCCACTACGAAGAGCAGAAGTTCATGGAGTTCCTTGTCTTGCTGAATTTGTAAGTTTCAATCAAACCTCCTGCATACCATACTATTTAGATGTAATTTTAAAGTTGGCTCAAACAAATATTTTATCTTTGTAGAGGACACGACTATTACAAACGACATGGCGGGTTCGTAAAGGATCAAAAGAGAACAAAGCTTCTCGTAAAGGCACGTTGGCCGGTATGTGATCATATATTCGTTAACTTAATGATGCGATTGTTAGTTTTTAATACTGACGTGTGTACTTTTCTTACGTAGTGTTACAAGCAACCCCTTGGCACTAGCATATGCGGATATTACATGTGCGAGATGCTCAGAGTCTGCGGGAGATACAGAATTGAGTTTACAGATGTAAATCATCGTGCTCCTTATACATACGAACTAGTTCGTTTAAGTTGATTTAAACACATATCATTTTTCTTCTATTTTCAATAGCTCCCGAGCATTCCGTCTACCGCAAACCGATTCGACAAAAAAACGCTTCTCAACTTGTGCACGGACTTGTGCCGGTTCATTCGTCGTGACATCTGCAACCATCTAGGGGAGTTCTATGACCCTGATAACGAACTTGCTTGCGACGACAAATTCAAACGCCTAAAGGAGTGGGAGAGAGAACATGCAGTGTAATAAAAAAATTTATTTGTGAGGGAGACAGAACTTGTAATATTTGTTACACTACCAATGTAGCTACTTTCATGTATATATGCTATTTAATTATATATATCGATGTTTTATATGGTTTAACTTGTGATATTTTCATTATAAAATTCAATCGTGTTTGTAATTGGTCGTGAATAAGTGCGACTAGATTTGGTAGTGTACTATTCATAAACACAACGAAAAAAATACAAGTCCGTACGAGATCTATCCAAACGGCTAGTATGTGCTAGGGTATCATTCATAGACCCTAATACATCTTCTCGTGCGGGCGGTCTAACTGGACCGCATGGGATAACGATAATTCCGTGCGGTCGAGTTAAGTGGATCACACGGGATAAACGATTATCCCATACGGACGAGTTAAGTGGACCGCACGGGAAGATATATTTTTCTGTGCGGTTGGGTCGTCCGCACGCAAAAATGTTTATTTTCCCATACCCCTAGATGCAGACGGCCAATACCTTCGCACGAAAAAATGTGTTTTGACCGCACAGAAAAAGCTTTTTTGTAGTAGTGGCAGCAGGTATTTGAGTCACTCAAAATACCCCATATTTTACTTGTGCATTACTCTATTGCCATCGGTTACAAATAGCTATTATTCTGTATTTTGTCCTCCTCTATTGATCAACGGTCCATCTTAATCAACGATCCAATAATACTTCGCAAATACTGTAAAAGTTTTTATTTTCTTTGGTTGTTAAAACTTACAATATGAAATCGGCGTAGCTCCTATCGTCCTCTCGGGGACAAAAGGACATTCGACTGAATGTAATAATCTTATTTGGGTAAAAACTGATGAGTAATAACTGACGAAACACATACTCCTGCTGAGGAGACGGGCGATTCAGTAAGCACTTAAGAGAAATTAAGCAACGGGATTAATACACACTAGCGTATGCCGAAATTAAAAATCAAACCGTCGATTTTCGTTAACTTTAAATAAAATTTATTTATTTAAAGATTTAACAATAGTTGCTTATTTTCTTTGGTTGGTGGCGTTGTTTGGTCTTTTTATTCACCTTTGTTCTATTCTGTTTACTTGGACTTCGAAAAAAAACTTTGTCATAAGTAACTGCAACTTCAGTTTAAACAAATATCGAATTTAATAGCTATTATCTAATAAAAAAAACTACGGGAGTCAGCACTGACGGTAGCTGGCAGGTGAAGACAGTAACAACAGATGTCACCAACAGTAAGATGCGTTTCTTTCATCGGAGGGACCGATCTATGGATCGATAATGGACCGATTGGTCGACCAATAATGGACCTACTTTTGTCCTTGCGATATGACGATGGATTGATGATGGTCATCTCCCGTACTACCAAAAATATGATTTTTATAGACGAGGTGCTTTTATCTTTTTAGACGGGTAAAACTTTTGACACTATATGTCCACCTCCAAATTGGAGGAGGGGGGCAGGGCAGGGGCGAGAAGGCCGTTCGCCTGTAAAGATAAATCTTTCCAGACGGACAACAGAAGACGCCACCTGAAAAGATATATCTTTGGAGATGAAACCTTAAAATGAAGGATTATCCTAGACGGACGCCTTAAGAGCTCTGCCTGCAAAGATAATTCTTCTCAGGCGACACCGTACATCGTCCTCCTAGAAAAATGCCTCTATAAAACCTTCTACCTCCCTGAACCTGCAGAGTTCATACGAAGTTTCTCTCTCTAAAAACAAGCAAAATATAAGAGAGAGGTTTTGAACTCGAAATCTTTCGTGAATTTGCTGCAGTGGTTAGATCCATGCATTTTTTCTCTTTTTATGTTTTTTTATTTTTAGGTCTTAATAGTGATAGATCTATGCAAATAGTGAAAGCACCATGTGCATGCATTTTTTTTCTTTTTATGCTTTTTATGCTATGATTTTGGTGGATCTATGTATACACCTTGATGTCATGTTGTCCTCTCATCCGTTGTGTTTAAATGTGATGCTTTAATTAGCCAAAACATATGTATATACCCACTTTCCCGATCACCTAAATCTAGAGAAAAGAGAGAAAAAATATCTATTTTCCACACTTCCCACATACTAGAAAAAATATATCTACCTTAATTTTGTAGATCATCATCCCTAGTTATTTATATTTCTCTTTCTCATAGCGAGCAATGTTAAGTTTGTTTATAAATATGTTATTCTGTGATTTTATTTTTTAATATAATTATAAATAAAATATTTTTAGAGTTATGGATAGACAATGGATGTATCATATGTTGAGGTATTTGCCATCATATACGGATGAAGTATCTAAATTTACTAATATTGTCAAGGCGCATGCTTACAACAACAATAGAATGGAGATACATTGTCTATGTGTTGATTTTAAGAATAGAAAGTATGGGCACTTATTGATGCTACGACAATAATGGGTCACTTAGTGATACGTGGATTTATGAATGGCTACACGATATGAACCCATCATGACGAGCAACAAGTGGATCTTGATGACAAAGAAGATCGGTCGGATGTTGATCACATGAAGGCCGCTAATGGTGACAGTTGTGGTGATAATAACATTGATTTAGAGAAAATGCTACGCCATGTAGAACCTGAGGTGCTAATGGGATCAGCTAGAGGTTTAGATAATTTTGAAGCTTTATAAAAGGCAATGAAGGATCATTTGTATGATGAGTTACAGGGTTGTGACAGAGAGTTCTCAACATTACGATCGGCCCTTGAACTTATGAGGTTGAATGCCATATATGGCTGGTCTGATAGTAGTTTCGATAGCTTACTACAATATTTGAAAATCATTATACCAAAACCTAACTCATTACATTCCAACACATATAAGGGAAGAAACTAGTATGTCTCCTTTCTCTTGGTGTGGAAAAGATTCATGCAGACGTGAACCACTGCATCCTATACAGGAAAGAATATGCTTCTTTGGATAAATGCCCAACATACGGAGCTAGCCGGTACAAATCAACTAACAACACTTTCCCAGATTGCAGTTTTTTTGACAAAAAATAGGCTAACTCATTCGAGGAAACAAGAAAAAAAATCCCCTAGCTGGTGATATGTTACCTTCCTATGAAATGTCGCATCAAGCGTTTGTACCCGAACCCTATAGATGCGGAACTAATGCGCTAGCATCAAGAAGGACGCAAGAAAGATATGATGCTCCGACACCCAGCGGATGCTCGTCAGTGGAAAAACTTTGATTCAAAATACGCAGAATTTGCTAAAGATCCACGAAATATTAGATTTGCACTGAGTACTGTTGGAGTGAACCCATATGGAGACATGAGCAGCTCATAGCACTTGGCCAGTGCTTTTAACCGTGTACAATCTTTCTACCTAGCTTTGTTAGAAGTGAAAGTATATTCTACTCTGTGTATTTCTTAACCAATTGATGGAAGATATGGAAGATTTATGAAAAGCTAGGATGAATGTGTGGGACGAGTATTTAATACAATACTTCATAGTGAAGGCCATCATTTTCATTACCATTAACGATTACCCCGCCATCATTTTCGTTACCGATAACAATTACCCCGCCATGTTTTCAATTTCAGGACAAATTAAAGGTAAAACAAGATGTGTGATCTGTCTAATAGAACCTATGACAATTACCTTCCAGGTTCCAACAAGTCGGTTTACATGTGGCACCGGCATTTCTTACACAAAGATTATAAATACCGCAAGATGACGTCAGAATTCAATGGTACCGAAGAGAATGATCCTCCACCAAAAACTAAAACTAGGGAGGAAATATGTGACATTACAGAGAAAATAGAGTGAGTGTTCAGAAAAGGGCGGAAGAAATGTTCCAAGGGAATAAAGCGTAAGAAACCAAATGATTAATCCCCTCCCTCATTCAAGAAGCACTCGATTTTCTTCAAGTACCTGCCGTACTGGAAAGATTTCGAGATTCGCCATGCCATAGATGTTATGCATCTAGAAAAGAATGTGTTCGACAACACCATTAAAACATTGTTGGACATACCAAATAAGAAAAAGGATGGTCTACAATCACGTACAGACCTAGTAAATATGAGAATCAGGGAAGAGCTACACCCGACAGAAGGAGATAAGAATAGAAAAGTATATCTCCCTCTAGCTTGTTTCACACAACACCTAAGGACAAAGAGGCATTTTGCAAGTCCCTTCGCGATGTTAAAGTGCCCATAGATTTCTCATCAAACATCTGGCGTCTAGCCTCCATGAAAGATTTGTCGGTATCCGGTTATAGTTTACACGACTGTCATGTCATGCTCATCGTGTTTCTCGCCATTGCTATAAGATCTATTACATTAGAACATGTAAAGGTTTCTATCACAAAGATGTGCTACTTTTTCAATGCAGTATCACAAAAGGTCATCAATCCTGAAGAGTTAACACTTTTTCGTTCATTCTCACATGAGACCCAATGCCAACTTGAGATGTGCTTCCCTCCATCATATCACCTCATGGTTCATATAGTGTCTCAGATAATTGCACTTGGCCCATTGTACCTACATCAAATGTGGTCGTACGAGTGTTACATGGCCATTATGGAGGGCTACGTATAGAATCATGCCCACCCAGAGGGATCAATGATTGAGGGATACAGTACAGAAGAGGTCGTTGAGTGCTATGTCGATTACCTTAAAGATGGAAAGGCAATTGGAGTACCTCGACTCGAGGGTAGATTGATAGGGAGGGGGACGAAGGGAAAGAAAAGATTCGTCGACCTTGAGTACAAATCAGTTCGAGAAGCTCACTACAGCGTCCTTCAAAAGCTTGCTATTGTTAAGCCATACATCGAGCAACATCTTAAAATTATAATAGCTAACAATAAGGGATGCACAAATGAGTGGATCATGAAAGAACACAAGGCATTGCTTCACAGATTGGTCGGGAGAACTGAATTTACCAGATGAAGAAACCACTGATGAAGGATATGACATTAATGGATACATGTGGTCCATCAAGTACAGTCAATTCATGGCAAGGATATGACATTAATGGATACATGTTTTGCACGAAAGCCCAAGATAATAAGACGGTCACTTAAAATAGCAATGTTCGGGTGGAGACACTAGATGCCTCGGGGCAAAAAAATACATAGTTTGGGTTCATTAAAGAAATCTGAAAAGTCAACTATGGCCTCACAATGCAAAAGTCTGAGTGGGTCAAACACCCAAATGGTGTTTATGTTGACAAGTACGAGCTTACTGTTGTTGACCTCGGCAATGTAGATCACAAGGATGACCAATGGGTACTCGCTGATCGCGTAGCACATGTGTTGTACGTAAGGGACCCTGAGAATGTGAGAATAGAAGTAGTTCTACCTGAAAAGCAAAAGATCTTGGGAGTTGATGGGGTCGAAGATATCGAAGATTATAACCAGTATGATAGCATGCCCCTATATACCCAATTTCTAAATAAGATTAAGCTTGTAGAAGCATCTACTGAGAAGATCGTGAAGCCGTATATGCGAGAAGATGGAGTGGGAAAGAACATTAGAGGATAATGTATATACATGATTCCAATAATCACCGTATTTATGTCCCTAATATTCTTGTCGATTGTAATGTAATGGTCATACATAAGGGCTATCTTCACTCATTTTGTAATTTATTTGAACAAGTTTTAGATATCCCAAATTATTAAAGTGAAATTCCCTCTTATTGTATTTTATTTGAACAAGATATGGATTTCCCAAATTATTAAAGTGAAATTCGATCTTACCGTATTTTATTTGTACAAGTTATGGATTTCCCAAATTATTAAAGTGAAATTCCCTCTTATTGTATTTTGTTTGAACACAATATGGATTTACCATTTTTTTCATCATTTTAGTAATTTTTTAACAATTTTTCCACCATTTTGATATTTTTTTCACAATTTAAGGTTTTTCTATAATTTTTTTAGGATTTTGTCCATCATTTTGATAATTTTTTAACAATTGTTCCCACCATTTTGATTTTTTTTCACAATTTAAATATTTTCTATAAATAATTTTAGGATTTTTACCATCATTTTGGTAATTTTTTAACAATTTTTTCCACCATTTTGATTTTTTTTCACAATTTAAAGATCTTCTATAGATTTTAAAGTAATTATGCACTCTTGCTGTATTTTAATAGGATTTTCACCAACATTGTTGTATTTTTTAACAATTAATGGATGTACTAGTCACTGACCGGTGGGCCCATGCTTTATCTTCGTAGGCGCCCGGACCGCCTATGAAAATAGCAAAAGTGAATATAGGAAAATATTTTCGCAGGCGGCTAGCGAGCCTACGAAGATGGTTGTAAATTGTGTTCGTAGGTGGACCGGCCGCTTGTGAAAATAATAGCAAACTAGAGCCGCCCGTGTGCAAAAATCAGTGGCCTATATAAGTCCTCTACCCTGGCGCAAAATTTTTCTAGGTCCAGGCAAGAACCCTAGAAAAATTTTGCGCCTTTAGGTTGCCGAAATTTTCCACGACATCGTCACTGCCGTCGCCGCCCGCCTGGAACCACCACCTCCGCTCCGAACTCGACTCCAGCCGCACGCTCTTCCGCCCCATGCTCTAGTTCGGCCACCGGCCGTTGCCCCCGCTGCCTCCGCATCCGCCGCCACCTTTCTTCACGACTCTGGCCACCGCCTCTTCGCCCCCTCACCGCCTCCTCATCTTCCCTGCCCGGCGTTGCCTCCTCGTCTCCAGCCCACCACCTCATCTCTTGCCGCCACCGCCTCCCTGACCCATGTTGTCGTCTCTCCGAGCTGTGTGCGTCGCCTCCTCCACGTCTCCGGCCATCGCAGCCTCCTGTTAACAGCAGATTTTCGTAATCAGCCCGGAGAGGGAAGAGGAAACCGACGTGGAGAGAAGGGCTGAATTGGAGTCGGACCAAGTCGCGTATCGGACTCGGTAAGCATATCGGACTGGGAGAGGCGCTACCAGGAAGAGCGTATCGGCCGATACGGATTCAATATGGTCATCGGCCGATAGAGGCTGGAAGTTGGCAGAGTCAGTGTGAGCTTGGTTTGGGTTCAAGATAAGCTTCAAGGAAGTTGCCAAATAGAGATAAGGCTCGGTTTTAGGCAATTGTATCTTGTAAATCAAGTAGGTTTAGATCTAATCTTTGGCAAGAGTCTGCCGCAAAGACTTGTTTGTTAATTAGAGATAAGATCGTGTCCTACAAGGACCATGTTGTAATCTCGGGTATAAATATCCCGGTAGTATGTACATAGAAACTCTCTCTCACAACTCAATACAGCAATCAGTTTGTTTCAATCTACTTTCGACGCATCGCTAACCCTCGCAAGAGGTTAACTCCAACGAGTTCTTGCTTCCCCAGAGCAGAGGTAAGAACTCGTGCCCGACGATTTACATCGTCGGGGCTAACGTGTCACTTTAGACACGTTAAGCCTCGATGATGTGATCGCCGTTTATCATGTTTTGAATGATCTTATCAAGTGTCCTAATTATGCTTCGCCAGTGATTTACTCGTTTTAGGGTTTGTTGCCGATGGCGGTTTAATTACTATGCTTGGTTAGATCTTTCAATGCATCCACCATCCCCAAAAGCTATCGGCGACTTGATTTTCTTTGTGTTAAGTCTCAATTCACACTTTGAGTTGCTATCGACCTTAGTCCTGTTTTGAGATTTAATTCGAAGCCTGTTTTCGGTTGTAATTAAGGATAGCACTGGAGTTTCAGCCAGTCTTACCCGATACATATGATTATCCTAAGGTTTTTATGTATATCTGCCATCTACATGAATGGATTGATGAATATAAATGTATTTGTTATAGATTACTCTTTAGGGTTTATCTATGATCAGTATGTTTATATTGGTTGATTAGTTCATATAGATTCACATTAGAGTATTAGCTAGTGTAGTTATCTTTATTATCCCTTATCGGCCGATGCCATTAATCGACATCAGTATGTTGATGAAGGCCGATAAGATTAGATTTAGGCTGGGCCACAACAATGTGACATGGACCTATCGGCCGATCGACCATTGTTTTCTGACCTGGTTTACTTGTTTATCTTGTCGATTGCAGATCAAATCAACTGGCACGCCCTACACGCACCTAAGCAAGCCTTTGGACCTGCACTGGAGTAAAACAAACCTCCCAGGCCGCCGTGGAAACGTGGAACCCGTTTGGTTGCAAGGCGGGTCGAAATTCTACGCCAACACCTCCCTGACCCTACCGCGCCTCCTCGTCTTCCCTGGCCAATCATCGTCGTTGTCAAGCTCGGCCTCGATCGATCGTCCTCATCATCGTCAACCACAGCCTCGGCCAACCGAGGTGTGTTTGGGCTAATGTGGATGACAATATGGACGTATTTTTTGAATGAATGTATATATATATATAGACACACACACACATATGATATATATGTGTGTGTGTGTGGATACGTGGGAGATGGGTGATATGTGGGTTAAGATGTGGGGTGATGCATGTGTAACATACCAAAAATTCAAATTTCAAATTTTGACTTCAACTGAATAATAAAAATGTGTTTTTGAGTTGATGACCAAAATTTTTCAAATACAAAACCTATGTAAGGTTAAACTAGCTAGTACTCATAAGCAAAGTTGCAAATGACTTAAAACTTCTTCCTTCTCAATTTAATTTGACATGTAAAACATTTGCATGTTTGCATTCATCAAAGGTGTGGTGTGTAATTTGAGTCCTTTTAAATGTTTTAAGATCTTGGATGCATTTCATAATAGGTCTCACGAGCATAAGTGAGGATACTTATTAATTATCTATAATAAAAGCATTTTCCTAAATGCCACCTTAAGTACCATTAGTCTAACTCAATTATATACACATAAATGTATAATAACGTTATGAGATTAAGAATGGTGAAGTAAAGTCTAACAACATCATCTCTGGTTAATTACAAATCAAAATATAATTTTACAGCCATTTAAGCATATATCTAAAATAGGAACACTTAAATATAGATAAGCTCATTGAATATTTAAACATAATTGGTGCAATATTAAATCATGGGGAAATTCATGTAGATACTATTAACTATATATATCTCCCTGGAATTTTGGTATAATTTACTATTTAGATTTTATACCTCAAATAATTTGGTCAAAGCAGTCAAATTGTAGACCATTTCTAAACCCTAATCGGCAAAAGTGATACACCTTTCACATATGCATCTTCTCACATGAGAGTGTATATAGAAAATAATTTTTTCAAATACTACTCTATTTATCATAAATTAATATAATTTTTACAGAATTTACTTTATAGGTTTTGACCTCCTAAAAATTCAAATCAATTTCTGCTAGGCCTAATTTCTTTATTTTCTCGAGAATAAAATATAAGGAAATTTTGAGTGCAACCAAGGAAAATGGAAACTAGGTATTTTCATCTACCTCCAGAAAAATTGACATTAATTTATCGTGCTTACAAATTAAACTATAGAATTACAAAGAAGGGAGAAATAAATAAATAGGGAAAAATCCTAAAACTACCCTAACAGTACGTTCACCTAGAGTTTCTACCCATCCCTCTCCTCCTTACCTAGGTTACCATGGCCTGGACCCACCTGGCAGCTGTACAGACTCGCTCCCACCTCAGTAAAAAACTCCACTGCTCATGCAAACCGAGAGAGAGACAGAGAGAACGAAGGGGATCGACGCCGACGTGCTCGACGCGTGGAATCGACGTGGCGCACGCTGAGCTCGCCATATCTTTTCCCAGCTGCATCACGTCCTCTCCCATTTCGCTCCTGAGCCGATCAAGTTGAGAAGGAGAGCTTGCCTAATTAAGTTACATAAAGTCTAGCGTTGCATATTGGTAGGTCGGAGTAGAATGAATTAGTCTGAGCGATGATTCATAGGAACTACCCATGAATGTGTGTGTTGAATTTAATGCTAGTGAATATTACTAGCTGTGTGTGTGTGATACTGTGAGGGGACGGATGGTCCACCTCACAGCATGGGCGTCTAAGTCTATCCAATTCAACAGTTAAGTGCCTCGTGGGGGAACGGATGTGTTCGCTGCCACGGCGTTAGGTTTAAGGCGTGGGCCCGCCACTTAACGGTTTTGGGTCATTCCCAAGATGGATTCACACTTGCTGTCACTGATGCAAGGCTAGGCATTAAGTAATGTAAAGGCTACATTATGACCTCTAGACCATATTCAACATGAAGAGTGTGGTGGAGTCTTGCAAACTCAAAACAAACTAGAGTGTTCATATCATGTGGGTAAAGCTGTACAAACTCTGCAGAGTTCTTAAAACTAATCGATTAGTCATGCTCACGGTCATGAGCGACTTGGTGAAGTGTCATGAGTATAGACTTTGATTTATGTTTTCAAATGATGCTTTGTGAACTATGGATTTGAAAATGGTAACTTGGGTTAAGTTATGATAATTATGTTATATTGATGATGAATGTGAGACTTGATGCCGGGTGGGCAATCAAGTATGTTGATATGATGAGATTATGACTTGTTGCCGGTATGGGCAACAAGGGTATGTTTATGACGCTATTATGGTGAATATTATGATTTAACTATGTTAATGTTTTGTTAATTGAATTGTCAACTTCTTTACAAATGATTGTGAACTAAAACTTGCTTTATGCTAAAATGAGCTACAAATAGCGTTCCTTAATTATATGCCATGCATGTAGTATGATAGGATTATCTTGTGCTTGCCAGTACATTAATTCGATTAATGTACTGACTCTTGTCATACTGGAATATCCATTTTGCAGGTTGTATGTTTAGTTTAAATCGAGTGATACGGAATTCGACTACTTCTTCTAGGACTGGATCTATATGGGTTACCCCTAGTCGGCTGCTTGTGGTTTTGGGTAGCCAAGCTTCCGCAGATCAGTAACTATTCGGCCGATTGGCCTATGTATTTAATTTAAGATGTAGTGTAAAGTTCATTTGTATTTGCCCCTTATTTATTTGATTTTCATCGCTTAGATGAAAGTGTGGAACTAGAGCTTATCCTGGGATCTAGTTATACACCAGTATAAGTATTGAACATTTGGGATGTCGTAGAGCCTTAGCGAATTTTGTCAAGTCTCTTGAGATGTGTAACACATCTGGTCGCCACCTTCGTGTGGTTTGACGGGCATGTCTCAGGCTGAAGTTAACTGGCATGTTACAGTCCCAGCAATATCCCCTATGCTATATACTCAGCGCTTCAGGTTTTATACTATGTATGTTAGTTGACTTGATAGGGTAGTGATGAGGTTGGATGGTTACTATTTTACTTGATTATTATTAGACCCCCATCCAACTAAACATTTCGCGCTATCACTTCAGGTAACTTACATAATATTTAACCCGGGGATATGGGTGATATGTGTGGATATGTGGGTGATATGTGTGATTGACATGTGGGGTGATATGGGGTGAATTTGGGTGATATTTGGATGAGATGGGGATATGTTTGATGAAATGTGAATTTGGATGAGAAGAGGATATGTTCGATGATATTTGGGTGATACGGGGTTATGTTCGATGATATATATTTGGGTGAATTTTGGGATATGTTGACGATGATATATACTTGATGTATATTTGTAACTTTAATTTTTGGTCCCATTATTATGTATGTGCAAAGGAAATAATCGTTTAATTTAGCACTTTATCTGTGCAATTTTTGGCGCTAGTACTTAACGATGGCCGATAGCACTAAAGGGACTCAAGGTAGAGAGGAACTCGTAGTTGATGAGAAGGCTCCACAGGCCATTGTGGAGGCCTCGCACCCCACCGTAGAGGCGTCACAAGGTTTGAATAATGACGAACCTGAGGGAGACGACGTGTACTCATCGTCAAGTGACCCGTGCCCAAGCCCTAAAAGGAGGAAGAATGACGCCGACAGTGAAGAAGGCGACGAAGACTACGTCTCCCGCAAGAAAGCAATATGTTTTGAAGATGTTGTGCAAATTATGTTGTCTACCTAGTGTTTGCTACTAATTCGATGATGTCTTAAAACTCGTAGGAAACGGCCCCACGAAAGTCTCGACGTTAGGCGAAGAAAGCAGCCCAAATCGAAGATGTCCCAGCTACGACCTTCGGCTCCAAGAAAAGCGGAGAGTCCTCAAAGCGCAAAAAAATGAAGAGGAGAGAGGAGCATCAACTTGATAATTGACGGGTTATTTGTTGTGACCCATATAAGTCCCAAAGGGGAGCCGCTAGCCCCGAAAACCACGCGCGCCAAGTACAGCTCCTAGTGTGGCGCCATCATTAGAGATAATATCCCAATCACAATCAAGGAATGGGACCAAGTATTAGAAGGGATAAGAAAACACCTCTAGGACGAGTTAAAGAAAAGGATTCAATTCCCAGAGGGATCCGAAGCCGCGGCAAGGAAAGGCGTGATGTAAACAATGAACAAGGCGTGGCGCGGATGGAAAAACTCGCTCAACACCAACTATGTGCAAAAGGGCAAGACACCTTTTGAGAAATATGAGAAAATCATGTTGTCATAGTGGGAGGAGTTTGTTAAGTTCAAGACCTTTCCAGAAGAAATGGAGAGGAGCAAGAAGATGTATGAGTTGGCAAAGAGAAAAAAATGGCACTATCGCTTGGGCTTCGTTGGGTATGCACCTAAGGTAGATTAATGGAGAAAGAGAAGGAGGAAATGAGGAAGGCAAGGGTATCGGTTCCAATGAAAGAATGGGATGAACGTTCAAAGAACTGGGTAAAAGCTAGAACCCCAAAGATTACGGATGAGGGGGGGGTTGTATTTGATAACCTTGAGCTCTAGCAAACAGCAGACAAAATACAACATCTATCCGCCGCACCGAAGAAGGGAGAAATTAAGGCTGAGAAACAGAAGGATGATGTCAGCCCCTGGTTTTGAACACCAAAAACCTCATGTGTTTTCCTGTACCAATCCCTGGATCAGTAGTTGGTACACACATTCATAGCCAGTATAAAACATATATCGAAATGGATTTAGGTTACAAGAGTTTGATACCTTTACAAGGACCAATACGGTCTTGTCCTATTAGATAAACAACCATATTGCTAAGTATACCATATTGCTGGAAGAATCTTCCTCTTCTCCTGCTGTTATGTCTATAAAGAGGGAAAATAGCAACGATGAGTACAAAGAGTACTCGCAAGCCACCACTACAACATGATTAATGCACATAGGGTTCAAGGAAGGTCAGGGTTCTTCTGCACAAAGCCAGTTTTCGCAAACATTTTCAAAAATCTATGACCTAGCCATTTTAATTTGAAAACAACAGTAAGTTTTCTTGTTTATTCATTCACTGAGGGTTGTATCAACCTCCCCAAGCCTCACTTGGTTCAGTTTACTCCCAGGCATATTTATCCATATTTATATCACTGAATCCTACCCTCACCCTGGGTAGATCCACCATTTCCATATCCAATCCCATCCATATCCTAAGTCAGTTTAACGTTTATGAGTCTAGTAAAGAATAGTACAAGTCCCGACACTCATTATCCGCGAGCATGGCTATTCGAATAGATTGGTTTACTCACACTACAGTGGATGTATGCTGTACCGGCAATCCGTGACATGCCCAACACATGAGCCTCATCCCAACACATGAGACGAATCACGGCTCAATTTTTCAGATCTTCTAGCATCACCGCACCCACTCCAAAGACTATGAACCCCCATGCACCACCTGGTCCTTCATCCCGCTGTGCCAGTGGTGAGGAGAGTCTTGGACCCGAGATATCAAAGGAAAGGGAAGAAAGTAAGGGTTTATTTTACTTGACGTCATTATTACATGCCCTGTCCTCTTTCTCCATTCACAACACAACGCATGGTGTTTAGAACCGACCATGACTGGGGTGCCGCCCCACTAAAATCACCTAGACCACTAGGTCTAAACCCATACAAGAAATACGGTCGTAACTCTGTTCGTTTCCTGCCTATTTTCTTGACTCGGTCCTTACTTTGCTAGGGTCGACATTAGCCTTTACCTGGAACCACCCAATTCAACTCTTGCCACTCCAGCCAAAAATAGTTTTGTTCACTATCCTTGGTTTTTCTCAAACAGTTCTCAATTGACTCACAAGTGGCATTTCATGTCTCCACTTGTGTAAATGTAATCACTCTTTACCCAGAGTGATTACTCCCATTCCATATATCTCATAGTAGAGTATGACTCATCTAACAAGCGTGACGAAACTATTGTCAATAGTTGACTAGGGATATAGAGTAGTGGATGGAGTCAAGGTACAGGGCAACAATATCAAAGGAGATAGGCATAATTGACAATACAGGAACACATTTTAACATAGCATGCAGTTTTAGTTGCAAGAAAAATATTTTCGCAATAGGATCAACATGTTCAAAGGAGGGGGGCGTGATGACTTGCCTTGTTCAGATGCTATAGATTGATTTACTTTGTTTTGATTTCTGCTCGACATTAGCTCCTCATGAGCGAAAAAGTCTAAAAGCGCGGGAAGAACCAAATTAATACAACAACCAATCAACACACCCAGCTAAAATCTAAGCCTAGGGAGGACTAAGCGGTTTGCGGTCTGTCTTACTCGCACTTCCTAAATCTATAGAGCTTCACCGGTTAACTAAGCCAGAGGGTAAGGGTCTGACTTATGCTCTGACCATAACGTCTCTAGAGAGTTCGGTTGAACTAAACTAGGGCAAGGCTAAGGCCTAAGCTCGCTGTAGGCACATCAAAACCATTTAGTGAAGCACTCTTCAGTTGGTTTCTTGTTTGACTTTTATTGATGTAATAGGTTGTATATCATTAGGTGTTCAAGTTGTAGATAGATATTAATTCCGTTTGTAGTCTTTGACGTTCATTTGGTTTTTATAAATTGATTCAGCATGTGAAGGAGTGCATGGAGTTTTAAGTTGTTACTTGATTTGTTCGAGTCATGTTGACTGCTGAAGGTGTGTTTTCTAGGTGAAGGCATTTGCTTGTCAAAAGTCGATATTTAGGTTTGTCTTGTATACTCAATTACGTGTACACTGGACATACATGAGTTACTTTTAAAAAGTTACAAGGTATATGCATCTTACCTGTTAATTGGTGAGCCTAGTTTTTGTTGTTTAGCCACTTGGTTTTGTGGGTTTAATCTATTTATGAAAATTGGTTTCGTGATGTGCTGGCAACATGAAGAAAGCAATTTAGTACTACTATTTTCTTTTATTTATGGGTCAAGTTTGGCATAGACACATAACTAGGTCATTACTTAGGTTAGGTCAAGTTTTACCATCGCATCTTATTATTTAGTTAGATGTGATCTAAAAAGAATTTGGTCACAAGCATTTCATTTTTTATTTAAGATCAATGTTTTATATCATATTTATCTAATTCTTACAATTTTACCTAGGTGCATAAACTAATTCCACATTTAATTAAGAGTGTTTAGTAATTGATTTGGGTGTTTATCTATCTTAAATTTTGGTTCTCTATGTGTGCATGTTAGTGTGTTGCTACTTACATTTTGAAGTTTTTATTCTTTCTAAATGTATTTATTAATTTGCCCTAAGACAATTTTTAGTATAGGGAATTAACTATCCCATTATCTTTATTCATTATTTGGGCATAAAGTGTTCTAGTGATAACCTTTATTTTTGGTCCACATTGTAGAGCTTGAATTTACAAAATTTTCAAGACTAGTTTCACTTGATTTGGACTTCATTTGAATTAGTTATGAATTTTCAAAGTTTAAAACAGATTTCTCCTTGCTAAAATAATGCCTTAAGTCATTTCTATTTTACTTTCTATATTTATCATTTTATCATTATGGGTGCAATATACCCACATGGCTGATTTATCCAACTGGAGATAGTGGATAGATTATGTATATAGAATATGTAACAGACCATGACTTGGGTATTATGTTTCTCAAAGTCCTGGTTTGGTAATATTGTAAACTAGATTTAGGAAACCAATACCGTATTTGGCTAGGTTTCTATCTTTGTAATCCTGCCCCCCTAACCTACATAAGATGGGTAGGAGGCCCTCCAAGGGTATAACCACAACTCGATCGTCAGATCAATACAACACCCGATGGATACAATCCCCAAACAGGAGTAGGGTATTATTTCTCATCGAGAAGGCCTGAATCTGTCTAAACCTTTGTCTCTTTCACCCATCCACTTTAAATCTCGTGCGCTACCCCATTTTCTTATTACCAATTTTCAGAATTGACTGTTGGCGTGCAAGGTAGAGGTTGCGTCTAATCCTTCGCCGACAAGTGCGATGGGATCGATTTCAGGAGCCGACGATTTCGCATTCCCCTCAGGGCAGGCGTACCAGTTCGGCAGCCTCGACTTCATCACCATTAATTTCGGCAAGATCTCTCTCATCTCGGATTCAAACCAGTCAGGGAGGGATAGCATCCTCTCGGCCCCGTTTGGTTTGGCAGACGTCGCTGAGATCTACCCCAAAATTCAGTTCCCCAAGATGGCTTCAAACCACTTGGAGGAACCGTTTCCATCTACCACTTCCCATGGTCTCCCCAACAACGCAAAGACATATCCTTGGATCGCCATGCGATTCCCTGCACTACTCGCCGTGATGTTTGGATCTAGAACCGTCTCCCCTGGTAGGTCCCGATCTGAACGAGTTCTAGCTTCGTTTGGATTGGGCTTAAGGGAGGTAGGCGTTATGCTTCAACCACTCGGGTCTTGCTTCGATACGGAGATCACTGACTACCTCAGCTCTTCCGACGACCTTGATAACTACAGCGATGTCAACACCGAAAGTTTGGGCAGTTCCAAGTTCAGTGACCACTATACCCCGCTCCTGTTTGGCATGTTTATGGCAGACGCCGTTGATGACGCAGCATTAGCATGCCAACTCGCTGAGGAGGAACGTGCAAGGATGGAAGAGGAGCGCAGACGCAAAGAGGAGGAAGCCAAGCACAAGGAAGAGGAAGATCGTTGGAAGCAAGATCTAGCTCTGGCCGGTCATTCGGCTCACAACTAGATTTTCCAGACCCGCGTCGATAATATTGACGTCTTCGTCACGCCTCAACAGAATGCAATTGCCGCAGTCACCTTGCTAGACACCATCATCGATGCTACCCGGACGATGTAACACCAATTTTAAACAAGGTCAAGACCATGATTACCACCACCGTGTCACAAGAGCCTGGTAGCAGCTACCGACCTGACGAGTCCATTGTAGAGACACCTGCCGGCAACCGCCTTCCACCTTTACGTTCCAAATACTATCGGGAGCCCGATCATAGCAAAGGACACATGGCATACAATCTACATCACCGAGACAATGAAAGGCGATGTCCGGATCAGTCAGCCGATTCCAATGACCGACGCCATGCTCAGCCGCCTCGCAACAAGAACCACCACGCCATCTCCAGCTATGACGACGGCTACTGGCAACATACATCCATCGACTTGAGGGACACACTTAACTAATGTTATCGTGAACGGGGAAATCAAGCTCATCGCGATGGCCGAAGATATACTCCTGACAACAGAGACGACGGAGTCCCAGCTATCACAACCAACAGGCATTGAAAAATATGACGGCAAGACTGACCCCAAGTCATGGCTCACCGTCTACACACTAGCAATCTGCGCAGCAGGAGGTGAGAGCAAAGCTATGGCTAATTACCTGCCCATAGCACTCGCCAATTCAGCAAGAAGTTGGTTGGCTGGATTACGAAGGGGCTCAATCGACTCTTGGGGCCAGCTCCATGACCATTTCATCGCCAACCTTCAAGGCAGCTTCGAAAGACCAGGGACACACTTTTACTTATATCACGTGATTCAGAAGCCCGATAAGTCCTTAAAATATTACATTCAATGTTTCTCTGAAATACAGAACAAAATCCTTGACGTCACCGATGACGTTATAATTGCAGCTTACTAGAAGGGGATCTGTGATGAGCTACTCATCGGAAGTTCGAACCCAAGCCCCCGAGGACGGTTAAAAAGCTGTGTGAGGCAACCAACTCCTACACCAAGTCAGACGACACTATCAAAGCATCACGCCAGGAAAGGTAGTCGGGAAGCAGTTGACGCCCCAAGAAAGACAACAACAATAACAACAACAACAATAGCCAGAAGGATCGCAATCATAAGCCTAAAGATCTGGTGGCCATGACGTCAAACTACAACCAACAACGTCCGCACATCCGCACTTACGACAAGATCATGAACGGTCCCTGCACACATCATCCCAATCACAAACATCCGGCCAAAGACTATTTTATCTACAAGCAGTTTGTGGAACAGTTTGCTGCCCAACACCAAAAACCTTCAACCGACGAAGGAACTTCGGGTCACAAAAAGAACTACGTGAGCATTTCAAAATCCCAGATCTTAGGATTTCCGCTTGCTTATGAGTCCAAGAGGAAGCAGAAGCTTACCTTCAGGGAAATCAACATCGTCCAGCCGGAAGTACCACAATATCTACGATGGTCTGAGGTAGCAATCATGTTCGATCACTCAGATCATCCGGACCGAGTGGCTCACCTGGGGCGGTACCCCTTGGTATTAGACCTAGTGGTTTGCAATGTCAAGTTGAAGCGTGTCCTTATCGATGATGGAAGTGCGCTCAACATACTCCTCGCCAAGACGCTGGACAAGATGCAGATTCCAAGATCCGAGTTGAAACCAAGCATCGTCCCTTTTCATGGCGTTATCCCTGGGTTATCTTCAACACCACTTGAGCAGATCACTCTTCCAGTCACCTTCGACACCCGATGATGTGACCATGGCTACTACTGATACTATCATTGCTCACATCATAGGCCAACCGGAAGATGTCAAGATTGAGTTGTCCATGTTCTGGAATCTAATTCGGCCACTTGCTGCACTGTTCAATTCAAATGGTCACCAAATATACATACGAGCTCCGTTTTGGGCCCATGAGTACTTGATGGAAAGCTCTTGGAGTCCTCTTTCCAACGGATCTAGCCTCATCATCAAATTCTATATCAATCAACCGCAGTTGAAGAAACAAGGTGTTGCGTCACCTAAAATGGGCCTATGGGCTTGTAACTTTATCTGGGACCCTGGCCCAGGTGGGGCCCATGTGGGGTGCGCCCCAACCTGGTGGAGCACGATCTAGGAACCCCCTTGGTCGTCCTCTCACCCCTTTAAATAGCTAGGTATCCCTTCAGGGTTTCTCGGGTTTTGTTAGATTAAAGTTTTAGCCATTGCTACTTTTTCTTGTAGTTACGTGTGTCAGCTAGACCACCTAATTACTTTTCTTCAGAACCCCACCTTATCGTGAGCTTTAATTACTATTTGCAATTCAGATTGCTTTTATCTTGTTCTTGCTTGTTTCTTCGATTTGCTTGCAGGAATAAGGGTTATTTGCACCGGTAAGATCAATAACCCACGGAGAGGTGTTTCGATTGCTAAGGCGCAACACAACAACGTCTTGTACGGTTGTAGTCGGGTCGTCAACGTTTCTCCCAAATCATAGTTATCATCTACTCACTGAAAGATCAGGACAATCAGATCCCTGAGCGTATCGAGTGGAGCTCAGGTTATATCAAGTGGTATCAGAGCAGCTCAGGGTTTATCACCCAGGATAGTTTTCGGACAGAGAACATTTCCTTTGAGGTTGTTGACTTCAAGGCTGTTTACCATGCTATACAAGGAAGGACGACTCTTACTAAGTTTATGGTCGTCCCTCACTACACCTACCGGATGATGAAGATGCCAAGACCACAAGTTGTTATTTCTCTGTGTAGCGACGTCAAGCAGGCCTTTTTCGTGCGACAAGGAAAGCTGCGAGTTGGCCCAATCTCGTGAGAGATCACTCGATAGACAGGAGATCCGATTGGCTAGAACAACATCATCAAAAGGGGAAATTACTGCCAAGAAGTTACCCAAGACAGGAGAAGGCGATGCCAAGACCAAGAAGATTTCACTCGATCTAGCGGATCCCTCTAAGACCGTTGTAATCGGTGCTGAGTTAGATTGTAAATAGAAAAGCGTGCTCATCACCTTTCTTCAAGCTAATAAAGATATATTTGCCTGGAAACCTTCTGATATGCCTAGTATTCCTAGAGGGGTGATTGAGCACTCATTAAATGTTAGAGAAGACACAAAACCTATTAAACAACGACTTCGCCAATTTGCGCTAGATCAAAGGAATGCAATCAAGGAGGAGTTAACAAAGCTCTTGGTAGCAAGATTTATCAAGGAAGTTTACCACCCCGACTAGCTGGCTAACTCAGTCCTAGTTAGGAAGAAGACAGTGTAGGATCGAAGAACAAGAACTAAGCCAACCCAGAGGGGGGTGAATGGTTGTAGTACCCAAAAACCAAAACTTTTAGCGGGATTAAAAGTTACCCTCAAATTCTGACTGAAGTAGATCGACCGGTCCGACCGCCCTGTCCTGAAGGTCTGACCGCCCTGACCTAAAAGTCTGACCGTCCTGTATTGTCGGTCTGACCATCCTGTATGGCCGATCTGACCGCCCTGTATCGCCGGTCTTACCGCCGCGTACCCGCCGGTCTAGCCGCTACGATGCGCCGGTCTAACCAGCGAGTCTGATCGCCGGTGTCTCGTCGGTTAGACCGCCGAAACCCGTGCAAACACAAATTGAATATCTCTCAAAGTAGATGACAACTTTATTACTTCTCTCTGTGTTTACAAAGTGTAACAACAGCACTCCTCACGAAAAACTCGTCTAAACTCGAAACCCTAACTAAACTTTCAACTCAAAGCTCTCAAAAACGGATACCGGTAGGCCACACCCTCCCTCTCAATTTATACATGAGGTAGGCAACCTAAAGTCATGAATCAAACTCATACAAGATGTCCTAATCCACCTAGGAAACCTTCCCGTACAAGAAACCAACTTTACATATTCCAATTTCTCCAAATTTGGAGTCCTTCCAAATTCGACTCCGCATCCCATATGCACATAATATCTCCATTGTATGCCATATGGAATCATCACCAACCACGTGCATTAATCTTTAGCCTAAGTATCCCGCATGATCACTGACCGTCCGGACATCTCCTTATCTCCAAGTTGACTCCCGATCCATCACCGGCAATACTCTCCCGAGACATAAAGATTACCTACACATGAATCAAACAAAGAAACCATATCCGAGCACAAGCTATCACAAACTTGACTCATTGTTGGCACACAACAGTACTACATACGCATAGTATCCTTCTAGAAGTCATAAACACAAATTAACCACGGACAACCCGAAACCGAAACCGACACAGAATCGGCCGGTCAAACCGTGGGCTGGCTGGTTTGACCGCACACATACCTCCGGTCAGACCGGCCTTGCTAGCCCGGTCTGACCGGACCCCCTGTTCACTGTCTGAAAATTCAATCATCTCAAAAACCACTTCGCCAATAATCTCCAAATATCAAAACCAATATCCTCAGATGCCAATTGTTCATCACAATAGAAGAATCAAACATACCTTGATTTTACAATCTCCCCTTGATGAACACATTGGCAAACCCCATCAAAAATGTTTGTTTTGATGTTTGGAAAAATAAAAACGAAAAAAAAAATTTCTCCTCCTTTGAAAGAAAAACAAAGAAAGAAAAACAGAAAAAACACTTGCATTGCATCATTTGTAGGAAAAAAAAAGAAAAACACTTCTCCCCCTTTTGACAATGATTTCATCAAGCATAGGAATTATGGTCATTGAATATTTAAGAGCTTAATAACATACATATAGTAATTCATGTCATGTATTGCAACAAAAAGAAGATAAACCCATCAATTATATAGTAAGCATAAACTAGAGTATAAACATAAACCAAAGATTTTACAATTAAGGTCAATAAAGCAATCAAGATTCATGTATTCACAGATTTATAATGCAACATCTTTACAAACACATAGATTGAAAAATAAATCCAAACATATAGACCTATTGCAATCATTACTCTTCCCAAATTAATTTTAACTCAAAACAATCAAGAGAATTTTCAGAGCTTTTTTTTCTTATTTTTGCTCATTTTGTAATTATTCCGGGTACGTCCTTGTCGTCAAGACTGTTTCCAAGGATTCGGCACCCATTATTTTCTCATATCGAATACGTCCTTGTCGTCAAGACTGTTTCCAAGGATTCGGTATTCATTTTTTTTATAAATTTTTTCTCTTGCACAATGAGAAATTTCAAAGCTATTTGAGAAATAACAATTCAATAAAGCATATACATAATCATTTACAATCCAACATATGAATTATTATCAATATTGCATAGTTCAATAATTCAAATATGAAATTTAAGTGTCATGCATCATCTCCCTTAAAAAGCAATATCTAAGCCTTATGAAAATACTGAAATTCATGCAAGCTATAAAATAGACAAATAAACATTCAAAGTATTGCTAGCATGAACAAAAACACTATATGCATAATATCAAGCTCTCTTTCAATTTGTTTCTTTCAATTGTTGCTTGATAAAACCAAGAGCACAAAAACCATGCCAAAAAGATGAATGATTCCCAACTCTCCACGAAGAAAAGCAAAATGAGATGAATCCAATGGTTTAGTGAAAATATCCGCAAGTTGCAATTTTGTATCCAAAAACTTCAATTCAACATGTCCCTTTTCAACATGATCCCTCAAAAAGTGAAAGCGAATATCAATGTGCATTGTGCGTGAGTGTTGTATAGGGTTCTTTGCAATGTTAATAGCACTTGTATTGTCACAAAAGAGAGGAACCTTTTCAACAACAAGACCATAGTCTTTCAAAGTTGAAATAAGCCAAAGAATCTGAGAACAACAGCTAGCAGCACCAACATATTCTGATTCAGCAGTTGATTGGGCTACACTAGATTGTTTCCTAGAAGACCATGCAATCAATGATGTACCAAGAAAATGACATGTTCCACTAGTACTTTTCCTATCAATTCTACAGCCCGCAAAATCAACATCAGAATATCCACTTAAACATATAGAAGATGAAGTAGAATACCAAATTCCAAATTCAAGTGTATGATTCAAATATCTCATTATTCGCTTGACCGCTTGACGATGTGAAGCACGAGGAGAAGCTTGAAAGCGTGCACACAAACACACAGCAAATTGTATGTCTGACCTAGAAGCAGTTAGATACAACAAAGATCCAATCATACTTCTATACTCCTTTTGATCCACAGCCTCACCATCTTCGTCAGGATCCAACACAGCAGTAGAACCAATTGGCGTAGAGATCGGCTTACTATTCTCCATCTTGAAACGTCTCAAAAGATCCTTGGTATACTTTGTTTGATGCACAAACGTACCTTGAGGTGTCTGCCTAATTTGCAATCCCAAAAAGTATGATAACTCACCCATCATGCTCATCTCAAATTCCCTGCGCATAGTCTCAGCAAACTCCACAACCAAAGCGTGAGTAGAACAACCAAAGATGATATCATCCACATAAATCTGAACAAAAAGTTGATTATCACCATGCTTAAGAACCAAAAGCGTTTTATCAATCTTTCCCATTTGAAAACCTTTCGTAACCAAAAAGTTTTTAAGTCTATCATACCATGCCCTACGTGCTTGTTTCAAACCATACAAAGCTTTTGACAATTTAAAAACATGGTTAGGAAAATTAGGATTTTCAAAACCCGGTGGTTGTTTAACATAGACTTCCTCCTGTATAAAACCATTTAAAAAGACACTTTTAACATCCATTTGATACAATTTAAAACCTTTTGAAGCAGCAAAAGCTAACAAAAGTCTAATTGCCTCAAACCTAGGAACAGGAGCAAAAGTTTCATCAAAATCCAAACCCTCCACCTGAGTAAAACCTTGAACAACAAGTCTAGCTTTATTTCGAACAATTAAACCATCCTCATTTTTGTTTATTTTTGAAAACCCACTTGGTTCCAATAATATTATGTCCAGAAGGTGGTTCAACTAAAGTCCAAACTTTGTTTCTCTCAAAATTTTCAAGTTCTTCATGCATAGCGTTAATCCACGATTCATCAGTTAGTGCATGAGTAACATCTTTGGGCTCAAAAGAAGCAACAAATGCAGAATTTGCACATACATCATGAGTAGTTACCTTAGACCATGTAGTCCATTCACCTATATTACCAATAATTTGTTCCGGCGGATAATGTCGTTGAATGTGCAAAGGAGCAGTGACTTCTGAAGTTATTTCACGTTCTGTACCCTCACTGGTCGAAGTTGTAGCCTTTGGAGGACCATCCCGATCAGCATCAATAGAACCGGAAGTCGATGACCTAAGCCGGTCTGACCACGTCTCCTGCGCCGGTCTGACCGGAGGTATGACAGCGGTCTGACCGGTCTGGT
Organism: Oryza officinalis; assembly: GCA_008326285.1. NCBI lineage: Eukaryota > Viridiplantae > Streptophyta > Magnoliopsida > Poales > Poaceae > Oryza > Oryza officinalis. The sequence continues at coordinate 22,743,014 of BDMV01000008.1, forward strand.
GCCCGGTCTGACCGGCCGAGCCGACCTCATCATCGTCGTCGCTCTCGTCTTCAAAAATACGATCATCCTCCCCCTGAACCTGTGATAATGTACCTGCAATTTCTGGTCTAGTTCCTGGACTAGCCTCATGAAAAGTGACTTCGCAAGTCTCAACAATTTTGTTAGTCTCCAAAACAAGTACATGATAGTCACGAGAATGAGCGGGATAACCAAGAAACATTCCACCGGTAGAACGTGTCTCAAACTTATCCAAATTTCTAGATTTCAAGACAAAACACTTGCAACCAAAAACACGCAAATGCGAAACTTTGGGTTGATGTCCAAAACGAAGCTCATAAGAAATTTTTCCAAGTTTCGATCTCAAGAACACACGATTGGAAATGTAACATGCAGTATTAATAGCTTCGGCCCAAAATTTTCTAGGAGTATGATACTCATCAAGCATTGTTCTGGCCATCTCAACCAAAGAACGATTTTTTCTTTCAACAACACCATTTTGTTGCGGAACACGAGGAGAAGAAAATTGATGTTCAAGACCTTTTTCATTCCAAAATTGTTCAAAAGAAGCATTTTTAAATTCACCACCATTATCACTTTTGATTCGCTTCAAAGAACCCGGAAGATCACAATTCAATCTAAGATACAAACTCCGAAAGTGTCCACAAGCCTCATCCTTACTTGCCATAAAGAAAACCCAAAAATATCAAGAAAAATCGTCAACAACAACCAACACATACCACTTTCCTCCAACGGATTGCACTCTAGCTGGACCAACAGTGTCCATGTGTAAAAGTTGTCCCTGAGCATCCGTCATCACAGAAAAAATAGGAACATGTGAAGAAGCAGCCATCTTAGCATGACGACACGGTGTACAAACCAAATGAAGATCTTTCTTAAGTTTAGGCAAACCACGAACAAGATCCAAACCACTTAATCTAGTGAGATGATCAAAACCAACATGTCCAAGTCTACGATGCCAAAACATCAAATCTTTGTTAAACTTAGCAACCAAACATGTTATAACCGGTGAAACAGGATTTTTAAAATCAGCTTTAAACACTCTTCCAAAGCGAGAAATATTCAACACAGAGTCACCACAAGAATCAAATACTTTACTTCTAGTTTTCTTAAAATGAACCTCAAAATTCTCATCAACAATTTGTGAAACCGAAAGCAAATTGTATTTTAAATCCTTAACCAAAACTACTTCTTTCAATTCAAACTTGTTATTTACCTTGACAGATCCTGTAGCAAGAACGGCACTAGTAGAAGCATCGCCAAAGATAATCGATTCCGTCTTGGATGCCACCTGGAGGGAGGAGAACCAATTTTTATCACCGGTCATGTGCCGCGAACAACTGGAATCCACAACCCACACGTTCTCCTTCCTCGCCACCAAAGCCTACACACATTAAGATGTCGAAGCCTCAGTACTGGGGTTAGATAAAAGAAATTTAGGAATCCAGTACTGAGACACACGACTAGTAGATCCAATAGGCATATGTCCACGACCAAAAATAGTTTGAGAATTTTTAGAAAAGTCCCTTCGAGGTCGGTCGGACCAAAGTACAGTAGCCGGTCTGACCGGGGGCTGGTCTAACCGCTTCTGTACCACCGGTCTGACCGGAGCCCAGTCTAATCGACGCTCAGTAGCCGGTCGGACCGGTCGCTGGTCTGACCGCGCAACCCACTGCGGTCTGACCGGGTTCCTCGAGGAAAAACCAGATTTTTGCCACTTAGATTTAGCAAAAACAATCTCTCTTTCCTTTTTCTGTTTACATGCTAATCTAAAATAAAAACCAACAAGATGACCATCTTTGCCACAAAAAGAACACGTATACTTTTCCCTAGCATTTAATGGTTTTGAAAAATCAGTTTTAGTTTCTTTTAGTGTAGTAGAAAGAGAGGGCATAATTCCAGCAGATTTAAAAACTGTTTTCACAACATTAGGTTTTGTCAAAATTTCACCACGTTCAGTCACTTTCAAAACATTGGATTGATTTTTGGTGAAATGATCATGAGCATCAAAACCTACACCCCTATTGTTGCTAGTTACTTTAGATTGATCCAAAATCATGCTAAGTTGTTTCTTACCACAAGAAAATCTTTCCAAAGAACTTTTCAAATAAGAAACCTCTTTTACACCTTTGTTTTTACGACATTTTGAACAAGAAGGCACTTCATCAGATTTTATAATATCTTCCATATATTCAACATGACCCAAAGCATCTTTCAACCTCATCTTGTTTAGAGTACATGTTGAGCAATTCAAAATATTGTGTTGTTTTAACTTTTTAGCACAAATCATGTTAAACATCGAACTAGCATAAAAAGCAACTTGATATTTTTCAGTAATTTCTTAGTTAAAAACAACTCATCTAATGTGCGTGTGTACATAGCAAATCCAAGAGTAAAAGAAGATTTCAATTTCAAATCATGAGCAACATTAATTTTTTTAATCTTTGAAATTTCATTCATCAAGATCTGACAATTTTTGCAATCATCATCATCAGGAATAAGAGATTTCAATCTAGCAATTTCAGCATTTATTGATTCAATCATGAACTCTTGTTTTTTATACATCTTCTCACACTTCTTATTTTTTGCACTTAAAATAAGAATAGCTTCCTCAAGAGAACTCACCTCATTGTCCTCATACTCTGAATCTGATTCTCCACGTGTCATGAAGCAAACACCGGAGATGTTCTTTTCCTTCTCCTTGTCTTCATCACTATCAAAATCTATGTCGCTTAATGGTTCAAAAGCAGCATAGACTTGACTCAACAACTTTCTGACCACATCCTTGGATTTCTTCCCCTTGAACTGCACGTTCGACTTGGGCTTGTCGTCCTTGGTTTTCTCTCCACCGTTGTCTTCCTTCTTGCCTCTCCCAAGCTTAGGACAATGTGCACGAATGTGACCAAGTGTGCCACATTCAAAGCACCGAGTTTGGACTCCTCTTTTCCTGTACCTGACATTGTTCATAGCTCGAGAAATCTTGTTAGCAGCCAAAACCAAGTCCTCCTCCTTGAATAGTTCGAGTTGTTCATCGGACATGGCATTAATCAAAGCAAGAGCGGTAGAGTTCGATGAAGAAGCACCAACATCCAAAGAAGTCGAGGGAGAAATCAAAGCACTAGACTTAGAATCTATCTTGCGAGAAAGAATATTCATCTGATGAGTTTTGAGTTTTGTGTAAAGAGAATCCAACGTCAAAGTAGACATATCAACAGACTCTTGAATAGATGTAACCTTCATCTCCCAAATAGACATATCAAGACCATTCAAAAAGTGGCAAGAAACCTCAGATTGTGTGTAATTTGAATCATAAGAAGAATCAACAGATCCAAGATCACTCAAAATCTTGTTAAATCTACCAAGATAATCATCCAAAGCTTCTCCATGTTTCATCTCAAATTTTATGTATTCCTTTTTGAAAAGATCTCGACGAAGTTCTTTAATATTAGTAGTTCCTTGATGAAAGTTTTTCAAAGCAATCCAAATCTCATGAGCGGTTTTAAGATGTGACACACGATCAAAATCCGAACGAGAAATTCCACTCAAAAATATTACGGGCTTTGCAATTGTTATTAAATTCAGTTTTCAAAGCTTCAATAGAAATTTGATCAGGAATCTCATAAGGAAGAGCAACCTTTTGCCAAACATCATAATCTTGTGCCATAATGTAAGATTGCATCTTGTCACACCAATAAGGAAAATCCGAACCATCGAAAATATGCGGCTTAGTTGAAAACTTGTTAGCCATGGCTTAAAACTAGATCGGTAAAAATCCAAAGAAGAAAACGAGGATCTGATACCACTTGTAGGATCGAAGAACAAGAACTAAGCCAATCAGAGGGGGGTGAATGGTTGTAGTACCTGAAAACCAAAACTTTTAGCGGAATTAAAAGTTACCCTCAAATTCGATGTAGATCAGTCTGACCGAAGTAGATCGACCGGTCCGACCGCCCTGTCCTGAAGGTCTGACCGCCCTGACCTAAAAGTCTGACCGTCCTTTATAGCTGGTCTGACCGTCCTGTATTGCCAGTCTGACCGCCCTGTATCGCCGGTCTGACCGCCACGTACCTGCCGGTCTAACCGCTGCGATGTGCCGGTCTAACCGGCGAGTCTGACCGCCGGTGTCTCGCCGGTTAGACCGCCGAAACCCGTGCAAACACAAATTGAATATCTCTCAAAGTAGATGACAACTTTCTTACTTCCCTCTATGTTTACAAAGTGCAACAACAGCACTCTTCACGAAAAACTCGGCTAAACTCGAAACCCTAACTAAACTTTCAACTCAAAGCTCTCAAAAACCGATACCGGGAGGCCACACCCTCCCTCTCTATTTATACATGAGGTCCTAAAGCCACGAACCAAACTCATACAAGATGTCCTAATCCACCTAGGAAACCTTCCCGTACAAGAAACCAACATTACATATTCTAATTTCTCCAAATTTGGACTCCTTCCAAATTCGACTCCGCATCCCATACGCACACAATATCTCCATCGTATGCCATATGGAATCATCACCAACCACGTGCATTAATCTTTAGCCTAAGTATCCCGCATGATCTCTGACCGTCCGGACGTCACCTTATCTCCAAGTTGACTCCTGATCCATCACCGGCAATACTCTCCCGAGACGTAAAGATTACCCACACATGAATCAAACAAAGAAACCATATCCGAGCACAAGCTATCACAAACTTGACTCATTGTTGGCACACAATAGTATTACATACGTATAGTATCCTTCTAGAAGTCATAAACACAAATTAACCACGGATATCCAATGAAACAACCCAAAATCGAAACCGACACATAATCGGCCGGTCAAACCGTGGGCTGGCCGGTCTGACTGCACACATACCTCCGGTCGGACCGGCCTTGCCAGCCCGGTCTGATTGGACCCACTGTTCACCGTCTGAAAATTCAATCATCTCAAAACCACTTCGCCAATAATCTCCAAATATCAAAACCGATTTTACAGATAGGACAATGATGTATGTGCGTGGATTACACGGACCTCAATAAGTCTTGTCCCAAAGACCCCTTTGATCTACCTCGCATTGACCAGGTCATCGATTCAACAGCTAGCTACGAGCTTCTCAGTTTCCTCGACTGCTATTCAGGATATCATCAGATCAATTTGAAGGAGTCCAACTGCATGAAGACCTGGTTCATCACACTGTTCGGCGCATGTTGCTACATCACAATGCCTTTTGGCCTGAAGAATGCAAGAGCTACATATCAACGCATGATTCAGAGATGTCTACAATCGCAGCTCGGACGGAACGTGGAGGTTTATGTCGACGATGTTGTCATCAACACCAAGCAGAAGGATAACTTGATTGCTGATTTCGAGGAAACCTTTTTAAATATTCGGGCCTTCAGAATGAAGTTGAATCCAGAGAAGTGCACCTTCGGAGTACAGTCAAGGAAGCTACTTGGCTTTATGGTGTCTCACCATGGCATCGAAGCCAACCTGAAGAAGATTAACGCTATATGCAACATGAAGCCACCAAGCACATAGAAAGATGTTCAGAAGCTCACCGGGTGCATGGTGGCTCTTAGTCGATTTGTTTCCAAACTTGAAGAATGAGGCATGCCCTTCTTCAAGCTGCTTAAGAAGACAGACAATTTTTGATGGACCCCTGAAGCCCAAAAAGATTTTGAAGACTTCAAGAATTTCCTCACGATGCCCCTTGTGCTAGCCTCGCTGCGTCCACAAGAACCCTTGCTGCTTTATGTATCGGCAACTTTCCAGGTGGTAAGAATGGCTTTTGTCATCAAGCGGGAGGAAGAAGGACATATCCAAAAGGTTCAGAGATCAATCTATTTCGTCAACGAGGTGCTAGCTGATTCCAAAACACGTTACCCGCAGGTACAAAAGTTACTTTATGGTGTTTTAATCATGGTCAGGAAGTTGGCTCATTATTTTCAAAGTCACTCGGTTATTGTGGTTACATCCTTTCCACTCGGCGATGTTCTCCACAATCGTGAGGCTATGGGGTACATCGCAAAGTGGGCTTTGGAGTTGATGGTATTTGACATTGCTTTCAAATCTCGCATGTCTATTAAGTCTCAAGTCTTGGCTGATTTTGTTGCCGAGTTGACCGAAGTTTAGGAAAGCACACCTGCGGAGAAGCTAGAATACTGGACCATGTATTTTGATGTGTCTAAAAGGGTTACTGGCACAGGGGCTAGGGTTGTTCTTATTTTCCCAATTGGAGAGCGACTGTGCTATGTTCTTCAGATACACTTTCCGTCGTCTCATAATGTAGCTGAGTACGAAGCTTTACTTCATAGGTTGCGCCTTGCAGTGTCCTTAGGGATACGTCATATGATTGTGAGAGGAGATTCCCCGCTGGTTGTTAATCAAGTGATGAAGGACTGGTCTTGTCTTCACGACAACATGGCCGCTTATCACCAAGAGGTTCGCAAGGTAGAAGACAAAGTTGATGGTTTGGAGTTATCGCACGTGCTACGTCATAATAATGAAGTTGCTGATCAGTTGGCAAATCTAGGTTCCAAACTAGAAGCTGCTCCAACAAATGTCTTTGTTGAACACTTTCATGAGCCGACTATTGCAAAGAAGGAAGTTTCCACGGAAGACACATCAAGAGAAGTCTCAATGCTAGATACCAACTGGAGGATGCATTTCATCAAGTTTTTAACTAAGCAGGAGTTGCCTCAAGACCGGAACGAAGCCAAACGAATTTGTCGCCGCAGTCCGTGTTATGTCTGGATAGAAGGCGAGTTATACAAGTGAAGCTTGTCTGGTATATTTTTGAGATGCGTTTCACCTGAGGAGGGCTAGCAGTTGTTGCAGGATATCCACTTGGGCATATGTGGCAGTCATGCCACAGCACGTACCTTGGTTGGCAAGGCATACCGATATGGATTTTTCTAGCTCACGGTGCTTTCTAATGTAGACAAAATCGTTCGGACCTGTGAAAGATGTCAGTTTTTTGCTAGACAAATTTATGTTTCAGCTCAAGAGTTGCAAACAATCCTGCTCTCATGGCCTTTTGTTGTCTAACGGCTAGATATGGTGGGTCCTTTTAAGATGGATCAAGGTGGTTTTACCCATCTTTTTGTCGCAATTGATAAATTCTGCAAATGGATTGAAGTCAAGCTGGTTGCTACAATCATGGCGAACAAAGCACGTGATTTCTTCATCAACATTGTGCATTGGTTTGGTGTACCAAACAGGATCATTACAAATAATGGTCCCCAGTTTACAGGGGGAGTTTTTAAAGATTTCTATGAAGATTTCGGGATCAAGATATGCTATGCATCGATTACACACCCGAAAAGCAATGGACAAGTTGAACGAGCTAATGGGATGGTGCTTCAAGGCATTAAAGCTCGTGTTTTTGATAGATTACGCACCTATGCCGACCGGTGGGTAGGAGAATTGCCTTCGGTTCTTTGGTCATTACGGACTACACCCAATCAAGCTATGGGTCAGTCACCTTTCTTTTTAGTGTATGGGGCTAAAGCTATGTTTTCGAGCGAGATGGAGTTTGAGTCCCTTCGGGTTCGCAATTTTGATGAGGAACGTAGTAATCAAGATCGTGTTGAAGACTTAAACTGATTGGAGGAGTCTCGTGAAGCTGCTCTTATCTAGTTGGTGAAGTATCTTCAAGGACTTTGGCGTTATCACAATAGTAATGTTCGTTCAAGGGCGTTTATTGTCGGTGATATGGTTCTTTGGAAGATTCAGGCGACTAAAGACAGACACAAGTTGTCTCCCCTTTGGAAAGGGCCTTTTATTATGTCAGAAGTAACTCGACCAGGGGCTTATCGACTAAGGCATGAAGATAGATCGCTTGTTGAGAATTCCTGAAACATCGAACATTTGCACTGTTATTATACATAGGATTATCTTTTTGTAATTTTTATCTCTCGACTACCTACATCAAGTGTTCTAATCTTCTTGAGTAACCAGTCCAGGGCTATCTTATAATAAAGGTGGTGTTCTTCAATAACAGTAAATAATTTGATCTATCATTAGTTTGCTTTAACTATGAGATGTTGACGAGTATTGCAAAACTTTTCGAAGATTTAACTAAGTCTTAGGCTTAGTATAGTCAGACAAAAATTCTCTTGATATATACACAAATACTTGTTAGATCAATATCATACATAAGTCAAATGTTTACATCATTAGTTATATTACAATTAAGAGCGTAACTCTAGAATTCTTCTAGTATATCTTTGGCTATTTTCTGAGTAGACTCTGCTGCTTCATTGATGAACTCCAATGCTTGCTCTTCGGTGGTGCCATCGGCGAATCCATCTCCAATTTTCACTGATATACACTCGGGGATATGTGACTTGGTCATGGCCAAGGCTTGACTAGCTCCCATAGTGGCTGCTTCAGTAATATTTTTGTAATATTTATCTAGAGCGTTCCTCAACTTGTCAAGATTTCTAGGGAATCTTCTGAGCTAGATCCGAGTCCATTCTAAAAAACGACATTGAGTACAGGAGCAGCGGCATTGGTGATGTCATCTCGTATTGACTCTGCCCTTTTGATTCGCTCGGTGAAAACTTCAACCTGAGCTTGAGTTTTTCTTTGCGGGCTGAAGAGATTCCACTCAAGACAAGCAACATATCTTTAAGTATATTTCAAGATTTAAGATGAGAAGCAAAATGATTTACCTTCCAACTCAACTACGGCATTATCTCTGTCTTCCTGGAGCTTGGTGTCCGTTTCCTTAGCCTTCTTTAATTGGGCCTTTAGAGCTTCAATCTAAGATGCATGAGCTGAGAAATACACACCCGAGTTAATACCTGAAAGACAAGTTTGATACAACACTTATGGAGGTATCTGCTTACCATTGACGGATCCACGGTATTCCATGTTAGTATCTCGAAGTTGGCTTATTTCATCTCTCAATTCTTTCTCTTTAGCCTTCGCGATTTCTTTGGCTTCTTTAAGCTCTTATTGAACTAACTACAAGGTATCAAGATGGGCACCGATTTCTCCAAGGTTTCTGATTTGGCTTGTGATTGCCAATAAATTCTCTATAAGAGCAGAGCAAACCATCAAGTTAGAGTAAAGTAACATACTTCTTTATGGGGTGAGTTTTTTACTTACATTCAGCAGCTTGCTTGACTCGTTAAGGCTCTTCACCAGCATATTACGCTCTTCGGCTTCCCTTTGTTTGTTCAGGATGACACCATGAGCAAAGCCGTCAATGTCTCGCCATTAGATTTTTACTGGTGGCAGTGAATCCTCTAGAGACATGATGCGAAGGATTTCTTCTTCATTAGATACTGACGCTGAATTGATAATTAAGCAACATGTTATGTGAGATATTGAGTTTGAAGATGTCTATCAAAGAGGTTTACTTTCGGTTATTTCTAGCTGGCTGTGGGGAGGACTTTGAATTTCCTTGTCTAGGCCAGCTTCATCCTTACCAGGAGTAGCTTCGGTATGTTCTTCTTTATCTTCACCAGCTTGAGGCGATTCGAAAGTGGTGCCTGTCAACTGGTCCCCGGTTAGCTGCTCCTGATTGGCTGCAGTTTCTTCATTAAAACTCGACTGATCTCCAGTCGAGGGCTCCTGGTTTGCATCTGTTTTTTTGACCTCTTTCGACAGATCTCAAGTCGGGGGCTTGTTTGGAATTTCGCCAGAATCTTGGCTTACAGATTCAGTGTTCTTCTAAACCTTTTCGCGGCCGGTTGGATCAATATTTTGAGGTTTCCTTGGAAGAATAAATACAAGACAAAGTATGTGTTTGAAGTTTATTGTTCAGAGTATTGAAGACATGGTATATGGGAATCAATGACGTACCCGGAAGAAGTCCTAAGTTTGAAACCGGTTTTCTTCATCGGCGATGACTTTGGGATCTCGTTGGTTTCTTGAGTTGGACCTTCATCTTCATCAGAGGACTCAAGAACTATTCTTCTTTTCTTCTTCTTGACTTTTTTGCCTTTGGCTCTGTGATTGGCCTCTTAGTTCCTTGTTGTGACTTAATTGTTGGCCCCCTGGTTGCCTGACTACTTCCACTCGGTCTTCTCTTTGGAGAGTAGTGAGTTGAAGTTGGAGGGTTTGACATAAGATGTTTATTTTCCTACATAAAAAGAAAATGATCAAGATTTATAGCAATTGAAAACATTGAATTGTTAAGTGATTGACAAACTTTACATACCAGGAGAGGAGGATGAAGCAGACTGAATGGTGTGACCGGGAGCCTATGGCAGTAATCTACGGTTATCCCGGATGAGAAGGCTTTATACATCCTCTGGCACATGACTTTGAAGTCAATGGACTGAGGGTCTTCACGGTTAGGATCCGACTGGCCTTCGTACTCAAAAGTCAGCTTGGATCGTTCTTTCACTGGAGCCAGTTGGCATTTGATGAAGTGCCAAGTGATTTCCTCGCCTTTCAAGCCTTTTTCCTTAATCTCAGCTATCCAAGCTAGCAAGATGTCAGCTTTAGTCTTATCTATGCCTTCAGGCAGGTAATTCCACTGAGGATGATGGATAGGCTGGAGTCCAATGAAGTCGGGGAGGCTAGAAGGAGGATTTGAGATATAAAACCAATTGGAGTGTCATCCCTTGTTTGAAGATTTGAGAGGCAAGGAGAAATAGAATTTCTGAAGATTTCCCCGCAATTGGAAGCCTAAGCCCCCAACTACACAAGGGTTTTCTTTAAATGGCTGGGCTTTCAGATAGAAAAGGCGGCGAAGAAGGTTGAAATGAGGGAGGATTCCAAGGAATGCTTCGCACAAGTGGATAAAGATCGTAATGTAGAGGATAGAGTTAGGGTTAAGATGATATATCTTAATTCCATAAAAATCCAAAAGGCTGTGGAAGAAGTCAGAAGGGGAAGACTAAAACCGCTGTAGAAGAAATGAGTGAAAACGATTATCTCACCCGTGTTGGGTGTAGGGAACTCTTCGCCAGCTGCTGCTCGCCACTCAATGATCTCCTTTGCTGGCAGCACGCCATCCTTCACCATCTCTAGGAGATGCTTTTCTTCGAGATCCGAGGTCACCCATTGATTGAAGGAAATTTCTCTCCTTCGCCATGAATGAAATGGAAAGGATCTTGGATTCGGATTTTTTGGCTCTGGATTTGGGGATGGAAGATGAGGGGTGGAAACCCGCGTTGGATCTTTGCAAGATCTGGGGCGCTTTGACGGCTGGATGCGTAGGGAAACTTTGACCTAGCTCTGGTGGCGACGGTGAACAGGAGCGCGAAAGGGGAATTTAGAAAGAAGATGAAGCGGCAGAGAAGATGACGAGCGGTTTTGGCAAATATTTTAAGGGAATCAATAAATGATTTTCTTTTAGGCCAAGGCCCATGGAGCATTTACAACCCATATTTTTTAGGTGTGGCATGTCACGTGCCTTTAGGGACTTAGGCATATTTGCTCTTAGCAATATGTGCATGCTCAAGTGCCCAATACCTTAACATCCTTTTATACGGTTGTTACATAACTTTTTAGGAGTTAGTACAATGCAATTTAAAAGGTGGCAAACAATGAAGCTTTTTATATGGCTACTCTATTAACTTTTTATATAAGTTAAGGCATTGTTTGGATCTTACAAAGCAATTGATTGGATACTATATCATTGCTTTCGGACACTTATGTGGGCATTTTTATTTAAAGATCAATATTGCGGCTTAGGCTTGCTATAATATTTTGGTTATTTTTTAAAGGCGGCTGGTAAATCCATTTATGAGTATTATTGGCTCTAATTTTATACCACATGCCATATATTTTTCAAGTGTGATGGAACCATGTGTCTTGTAGGGACTTGAGCATATTTGTTTTACCAATATGCACATGGTATGATCTCAATACCTTCAAAATCCTTTGATCATTGTATAAATGCTTTTAATTAAAGTCATTTTCTCTATGATTTTTAAAGGGTAACCAATTGCATGCTGCTATATGGTATTATTTAAGATGCACTCGGCTTATGGCAATGCATGATATATATATATTAAAGCAGTCGGTATATCACTCGGATACGTGCTATATATTCATCTTAAGTCACTCGGTTGACTAACACATATATATTCATATTAAGTCACTCGGTTGACTAAAATTATTGGAAACCACTCGGTTGTTTAAATTATTTAATTCCTTAACTATATGCTTAGTTTGTTCAACTAACCACATAGTCGGGGGCTAAACCTAATTAGGTGTATTTAGTCGATGCACCAAAGTATATATTCTTGGTTATTTTTTGAAATTTTTTCAGCCTTTCACAGCCTTCTGATTTGGTAAAAGTAGTCGGGAGACTATGGCGAAGATAATTGAAGTACTCGACTTTGAATTAATTTGACTTGGGTATTACGTTTCCCAGTGTATTAAGAAATGGCCCAAAGTCCTGGTTTGGTAATATTGTAAAGTAGATTTAGGAAATCAATACCATATTCGGCTAGGTTTCTATCTTTGTACTCCTACCCCCTAAGCTATATAAGGTGAGCAGGAGGCCCTCCAAGAGCATAACCACAACTCGATCGTCAGATCAATACAACACCGGACAGATATAATCCCTAGATAGGAGTAGGGTTTTACTTCTCATCGAGAAGGTCTAAACATATCTAAACATTTGTCTCTTTCACCCATCCACTTTAGATCTCATGTGCTACCCCTTTTTTATTGTCGATTTTCAGAATCGACAGGTCCACCCCCTTTTTTGCTTTAATGGAATTATTTTTCTCTAAGGAGGAGGTATGTGTGATTGACATGTGCAGCCGGGGTCAAGTTGACTGCCAAGGTGGTTGTGGGGCCCACACATCAGTGACACATAATCTAATTAAGGTTTTAGTTAGATTTCTTAACCAGGTGGGACCCACCAATCACTCTAAGGATTAAGGGTTAATGATTAATCACTGTCATTAGCAAAGGGGCCCTCCAGTCGGTCAAAGGAAGGAGGAAGTTTATCCCCCTTTCCTTGCACTTCTTCTCCCTTTCTTGGCCTAGGCGAGGCCGAGCGCTTGGGCCTATCGGGCACAGCGGCAAGGGAGGCCGGCGAGGTCCAGAGTTAGGTCGCCAGATGTCCAAGCTCGACGGCGAGTGACCGCGGATCATCGGCGGCTCGCGCGAGGGCCAGAGCGGTTCGCTGTGGTAGCTTGGTGACGACGAAACAAAGAGAGAAGTTCGGGCAGCAAGCGTAGTCTGGGAAATATTGTCGGGCACGCCGAATTTATATCGCTCAGTGTTATTTATGTCGACTACGTAAATTCGGATGAGTGGGATCCATACACGCATATATAGCCACTCAAATCTCAATATGTCTATGATAACAAATTAACACCATTCAATATAAATTCCGCAATGCCGAATAATGAGCAAAGGAGATATTCTTGGGACTCAACGTGCCAGTCAACTTCAGCCTGAGACATGCCCGTCAAACCACACAAAGGCGGCAACCAAATGTGTTATATATTCCAGGAGACTTGACTCAAATCGTTAGAGCTCTACAAATCTCAATTGCTCAAAATTCATACTCATGCTCAGCTAGCCCCAGGAAGTTGCTAGCTTTGCATTTTCATCTAAGCCAAGATATCAAAACAAAATACTTATTTACGGACTTAGATACAAATAGAGATAATTAACTAGATTACCTACAAACGGCTGATCGGCCAAAAAAATATAGATTCGCAGAAACTTGGCTACCCGACCACAAGCAACCGACTTGGGGTAGACCCCTAATAAATCAAATCCTAAAAGAAATAGGCAAAACAAACAGCACTCAACTACCTGCAATACAATAAAAAGAAAAACTACAAAAGATACAAGTCAATACATTAACTAAACCCTAAATCCTAAATACATGCAAGCTCTAGATATCAAGAAATGGCTATTTGTGGTTTCATATTTGCATAAAGCTAAATTTATTTCACAAACATTTTGCAGCAGCATTTAGATAAACATTTGCAAGTGTATAACATAAATAGCATGGCATGGTATCGTAATAGTAACATAATAGCATCATAACCATCATCATAAAATCATTCTTGTGTCATCCATGGCAGCAAGCAATGCATCATAATATCAGCCCACACTGGGCAAAATCATCATCATAGTCATCAAAACTCAACACATTTCACCATTCCCATAGCCCTTTTTCATAAACACATTTATAAATCACAAGTCTATACCATGACAATTCACTATATCGCTTATGACCGTGAGCACGGCTAATCGATTAGTTTTAAACTCTGCAGAGTTTGTACAGCTTTACCCACATGATGTGAATCACTCTAGTTTGTCCGATACCCGTCGGTACCAACACACTCTACATGTTGAATGTGGTCTAGAGGTCACAACGTAGTGTTTACATCACCTAATGCCTAACCTTGCATGAGCACGTTAAGTGTGAATCAACCCTAGCATATGTCCTAGAGCTGTTAGGTGGCAGGCCCACACCTTAACCCAACGCCATGACGGCGAACACAACCGTTCTCCCACAAGACATGTTATCATTATATTGGACAAACTTAGACGCCCATATTGTGAGGTGGAATCTTTAGTCCCCTCACAGAACACACACATGTAGGGAATTCTTCATCCTACAATCAAACACATATACACATGGGTAGTTCCTATAGATAGCTCCACAAACCGTGACTGCTACCTCTACTACAACGGCCTCCCGAATGCAAGGTTAGACATTAAATAACTTAATTAGCTAAGGTCACCCCATAAATAGCACGTGTAGATGTACGGTAAACAATAGTGAGTGACACAAAGTTCGGTCCTTAATCAACCCGGGCGAACACTCCCGTATCGGTGCACAACTAACATCATATATGCATCACTTGCTGCCCAACTCTAAAATTCATCATTTTTATCATTTTATTTCTCAAATATGCAGAGCTAATTCTCTGTTCGTAAGTTCAAAAAGATTTCCAAATATAGAAAGGATTTAATCCATTACCATTTTACCATTTTGTTCTCGGCATGTCTAAGCATATATCATATATAGAGCATAATTAATCCCATTAGAGAACAACCAAGCAGTCTAATCAATCCTATGGTTACAACCAGCAAGGGGTGAATTCAAGGATGATCATGCAACAATTAGGTTATATCAACCATTTTATCAACAAAGCATAGTTTTTCTACTAAATAACGCATGCAAGTTTTACAATCAAAACATTTGCCCATAAAACATAGGATTCCAAGTGTTTGAAGAAAAGGGCACTTGCCTTAGTTAGAATTCCCACCATGGTCAGCAATAAAATTAAACTCCTCACCAATATCGAATTTGTCCACTTTATGGAATAATGGTAATGAACAAACATCAAAATATGCAAAAATCTAAAATGCTCTAAAATGAATGAACAAACATCAAAATATGATTTATGGTGAAGGAATTTTTATTTTATCACTTTGAATTTATGAGTTATGAATTTTATAAATTCTATTCTACTAATAGGTTAGTTATGCTCTATTGAATTTTAGATACAGTTTAAGCTCATGTTCTGTGAAGTTTTAGATTTCAGCAGTGAAGATTACATTTTCTTGAGTTCAACTATACAATTTTTAGAGCTAGTATGAATTTATTATGAATTTCACAAGTTATTAGTCATTTGTGGTATCTAATTGCTATACAAAATTTTAGTGGCATTTTTAGTACAGTATGTGTCATATTTAGATCAACAGTAATTAAGTTCATCAGTTTATGAACCTAACAAAACTAGAATAATCTCATTTGGAGTTAGAACTAATTTCTTATGAATTTTAGAAATACTCCTATTACTTTTGATCATTTTTAAATACTTAAATGTGAATGCATTTTAAATACTAGTTGCTCCAGATCTTAACTCACCTAAATAAAGTTAATCATTTTGTGATTCTAACAAATCTTAGTTCAACTCATTTGGAGCTAAAATGAAGTATCTATGGGTTTTATAGTTTGTAGTTTGCTTTATAGAAATTGTTTTCCTACATATTTATTTGGTGATGATCTTGTTACTAAAATTGTCAAGTTTTAGTCTATGACTCTTAATATCATGATTGTTTGAGTACAAATTTAGCATCTTAAATTGAGTTAATATGAATTTCCTATGGATTTTATAAGTTAGAGATTGTTTTATGTCAATTATTTCATATATAAATTTTTAGAGACATATCTCGTACTGCAAGTGCCAAGTTTTATGTTACAGTATTAAGGATCATAATTTTTTGAATCTACTGCAACTTGGTTCATCAAAAATGGAGCTAAGATAAATTTTCTATGCATTTTACAAGTTTGTTCATTTTTCAGTTGAACCAATATCGATTTAGGTATTTTATTTATATTTTTCCAAAATTTCTATATAGGGATCCACTCTCAATCTCTAGCCAATATGCAAAAAGGCCCCTAAAGTTATCAGAAATCAACCCGTAGTCTTAGGCACATATGTCATTGAGTAGGGAATTTACACATCAAACCCTATAGTTGTTCAAATTCTTTCAACCAAGTCCCCATGCTCTGAACAGAGCAGAACGCCATGGCCAAAGAGCCTTGGCGGCGACGCCGGTGGCGAACGGCGACGCCTCGTCCAACGCAACCAAAAGAAGAAAGGGGACAGACATCCTTGCGAACCCGTCAAAGCTAGTCTCATCGCCAGAGATGGTCGGAGCTGCGCCGACGAGGCGTGTGAGCGGCGGCTGCTCCTCGGCTATGTGAAAAGATCGAGTTTTAGTGAGTTTTAATGTGAGATGGTGCATGCAAGTTGGTCTACAGTCCAACTTGCAAGTCCTAGGGAGATTTTGAACTCCTCAAAATCTAGCCGATTTGCAACTTGCAAAGTGAGATTTTGAAGTCCTAGGGAGTTGCAACTCACAACTTGCAACTTGTGAGTCTTCAAAATCTACGGAGATTTTGAAGACTCACACATTGTCTAGCGTGGCCCAGCGAAGCTTGGATGATGGCGGCAACGCTGGAAATGGCTCGGCGACGGCTTCGGACTCCGGCGAATGGGGAACGGCTTGACCTCCTCAAAGAACTGCCATGCATGTGTATATACGGTGTTAAGGAAGTCCTAGGGAGCCTATATTTGCAAGGAACCATGGTGGAGCTCACCAGAGAAGGAGAAATCGAAGATGGCGACGAGCGGCCGGAGTTGAGGAAGACGACGACGATCTCTCTCTCTCGAGCACCAATCATTGGGGTCCTTGAGGGCTTTTGCAGAGGAGCTCATGGGGAAGCTCACGGCGAGAGGAATCGGCTCGAGGTGGTCTCATCCGTCTTGCACGACGATGATGCCACCGGCTGTGACGCTCTAGAGCGTACCCCAAGCAGGCAATGGCATGGCAGCGTTCCCGTCGTTGCAGTGGACGAAACGAATTAGTGTCAAAAGAGGAAATTCTCGGCATGATGTGGAGAGAATGGAACGCGAAACGAATGGAGACAACCGTGGACAACCGGCGAATACGATGGTCGTCTTCTTGGCGGCCGGCAGCGGAGACGAGTGTGATGGAGTGGCGGAAGGCTCTCTCTCTCTCGAGGTGCTCAGCGCTGGAATGAGGTAGATGGCTGGGCGACACGACTGGAAGGAGGAAAAGAGGAAGTCGCTGTTGCCACGACTGCAGACACGTGTCGAGCAGGAACCATGCGCCGCTCTTTTCTCACTCTCTCGTTCTCGCTGCTAACCGGTGAAGGGAAGAGATAAACAGAGCCTGGGTGAGCTGGAGAGACTTCCATGTGGGCCCATGCCATTGTAAACAAGACAAAGGTGAGAAGGGTGGGTAGAAACTTTGGTGAACACTGGTTTTTGGGTATTTTCAGGATTTACCTCTAATTACTTCTTTCTCTCACCTTTAAAATTCAATAGTTTAATATCAAAAGCTGATAAATTATGGTGGATTTTTCTGAAGATAGAAAAAATAATGTAGTTTCCATTTTTCATGGTTTCTCACAAAATTTCCTTGTGGTTTGTTCTCAGGAAAATAAATAAGAAAGGCTTGGTAGAAATTGGCTTGGATTTTAGGAGGTCAAAAGTAATGAAATAAATTCTTTAAAAATTATATTAATTCATGATAAATGATTTAGTATTTTAATAAATCATATTACATACACACTTTTATATAATATGATGCATATTTTGATGAGGTGTAGCTTTTGCCATTTAGGGTATAAAATTAAATCAGATTTTGACTTCTTTTATCAATTTAATTGACATAAAATTTATAAATATGAAATTATGCCAAAAATTCTTGTGAGTTTCAAATATTGAGTTCCATTTACATGAATTTTTCCATGATTTTATATTGCACCAATAATTTTTATAAATTTGCATGGCTTAATATTATACATAGGTTGCTACTATGAAAATACATTTAAGTAGTTATAAAAGTTAAATTTAGATTACGCTTGACCTGAGATGATGTTGTTGATCATGATTTACTCAACCTCATAAGTTGTAGGTATATACATTCTTGTAATATAAATTAAGGAAAGGTTATAATTATTATAGTGGAATTCAATTTCTGTGTTAGTGTGCTTATAAATTATTTTGTTCACGATATATGGTCCAGATGAGTTTGTAAAATTAATATATGGAATTTCACATTGGCCATGTTGTATTATTTATGTTGCAAGAATTTTTAGGAAGTGATTTCCAATACCTGACATTAGGTCTGTTTAATCATTCGCTTCAATTTTTAGTTAGTGCTCATCAGACCTATTATGAAATGCAGGTAAGAACCAAAAACACAAAACAGGACTCAGGTCACACAATTACATTATGCAGATGCAAGCATACACACTAAGTTTTAGCTATATCTATAGGTTGGTAAGAAAAAGGTTTCAAATTATTCACAAATTTACATATGAGATCTAGTTATATTAGACTCATCTAGGTCATTAATTGAGAAATTTTAGTATTTTCGATTTACGAAAATCATTTCCAATATTTTAGATGCAAAATTTTAAATTCAAATTTTATGGTGGTATGTTACAAATACGATGGCGAGGCGTCGAATAGGGAGTGGGGAGTGGGCGAGGCTCACCTTGCGGCAGCCGGGATACAGCACTCCGGTGGTTGAACGGCAGCAACCATGGCGGTGGGGTTCGGAGCAGAGCAGGGACGGCGAGGGCTCTAACGTGCGGTTCATCCGACGGCGGCGAGGCGCAGCTCCGGCTTGGGGTTCGTCCTTCGGAGGCAGGTTCTGGCGTCGGGGTGCTCAAGGGCGATGTCAGCTCCACGCGGGTCCGTGATGGCGTCGCCTCCTCCTTGATTCGGTAGGGGAGCGAGCCATGGCGGGTGGTGAGGTAGAGAGAGCTTGAGGTGTGGAAATGGAGTGGGATTGCAATGGTCCTCTCCCCTTTTATAGGCGCACGGTGGGCTCGGCCGTTGGCCCTTAGCGGCACAAGGATGGCAAGGTTGGTATGGGCGGCAGAGGCAAGGACAGCGAGGACGGGATGGCGTCGGTCGTGGGGTTGGCGGCGAGGATGGACACGCGGGGTCCGGGAAGTTGATTTCCCGGTGGTCCATCGCAAGCTCCATGTACTGCACAATCCGAAAGGGAAGGCGGTGGTGATCAATGTGGAGATTATGGGTACCGGATACCCTCACGGCTAGCTTATCCGACTTACCATAGGGGATAGGTTGCGCTCCATGGTTATGTAAACCGGCTATGACTTGGGTATTACGTTACTATTGAGATAAGGTAACGGCTCATAGTCTATAGTTGGTAAGATTGAGGAGTCCGACTTAGAATAGAATAGATCTCCGACTTGTAAACCCACCCTCCGGGACTATATAAGGAGGGTAGGGGCGTCCCTTAAGAGATAGAGAAAATACACGGACAAACAGAAAACTTGCGAGAGCCCCTATTGAAAGAGATCAAGAGATCAATAAACACTCGGCGGATCGAATCCCCGAAACAGGAGTAGGGTATTACCTCTCATTAGAGAGGGCCTGAACCTGTCCAAACCTTTGTCCCGATTAACCTATTGTGTTTGGCACTTGACTGCTACCCCCAGATTGATATTGCCGAAACCAAGTTTCGACAATCAATATGGTGGTCCGATGGAGGTGGCGGCGTGGACGCTCGATGTGGGAAGTGGAGGAGTGGGCGACCGGCGTGGGTGGCGGTACTTGCGTACTTGCTCCAGGCAGCCAGCACGCGCAAAATCCGGCGGAGAGGATAGGCGGCATCAGCGGCAAGGACGAAAGGATGCCATGGAAGACATGGTCAGCGGTCAGCGACCAGCAAAAAGGCGGGCGTGGGGGCGGCGTGAGCGGGTCGACGACGTGCGAGGCTGTCGGCATGGGAGAGAGAGAGAGGAAGGAATGGCGCTCCGCTTGGACAGAAGGAGAAAGGGATCATGAGGAAAAGACGACCGTGTGCGGTCAGTGCGAGCAGACGGCTGTTACTTTGCGTGTCACTGACCGGTGGGCCCCACACGGTGCCAAGCTAGTGTGTGCGCGCACGGAGGCGAGGTCACGGGCAGGCGCGGGAAAAGAAAGGGGAGGGACGAAAAATACACTTAGGGCGTGAGGGCGATCTCGGGCCGAGGCCGGCCTGCTTCGTCTAGGGCATGCAAACGAATAAGTTCACCTGAGGTCCCTTAACTTGTCAACGAATCCGATTTTCGTCCTTCAACCGGAAAGCCAAATACAACGGGTCCCTCAACAATCAAAACTGGTTCAAAATAGGTCCCAAGGCGGTTTGGATGGCGGTTTCAGCTGACGTGGCGCCTACGTGCCTAATTTGATTCGGTCTTCATCTGTCGTGGCATTGACATGGCGCTAACGTGGCAATTTGATTTGGAAAATAATAAAAATTATGACCCCACATGTTAGTTACACCAAAAAAATTAATAAAAATGGTGGGGCCCACGTGGGCCCCACATGTCATTCTCATCCTTCCTCTTCTTCGTCCTCTCTCCCCATCTCCCTTCTCTTCATCTCTCTCCCCTCTCCTCTCTCCAGGTGCGACAAAGAGGGAGCGGCACACGACGGCTGGACCACAGCATGTCGCGCTTCGTCGTCCACTGCACCGGCACCGTCCCCTTCGGGCATGACTCGTCGCCGTCCGTCCATGCCTACGAGGGAGCGCGGGACGGTGACCGGCGACGGATGGCGGTGGTGGTGGGACGAAGCAGAGGGGCCACACCCATGCCTGGCCCATGCGGTCAATGGTTTCACGCCGTCACCGGCAGGGAGGACGAGGCCACCTACTCCAACTTTCCCCTTGGCACGTACGAGCCAATGGCCGTGACCTACAGAATCCGCGACGTGGCCAATGATGACGAGCGGGCTCTCCATGACCACGTGTCGAAACTTGGTTTCGGCAATAAGAATCTAAGGGTAGCAGTCAAGTGCCAAACACGATGGGTTACTATGCAAAAGGAATTTAGACAGGTTCAGGCCCTCTCTTCGAGAGGTAATACCCTACTCCTGTTTCCGGGATTCGATCCACCGAGTGGTTTATTGATCTCTTGATCTTTTTCAATATGTGCTCTCATGAGTTTGTGTTCTTTTTGTGTATTCGCGTGTAGTCTCCTCAAGGGACGTCCTACCCTCCTTATATAGTCTTGGAGGGTAGGGTTACAAGTCGAAGACCCAATTAGGCTCTATGTCAGACTCCTCAATCTTACCAACTTTGGACTATAGGCCGTTACCTTATATCAATGGCAACGTAACACCCAAGTCATAAGCCGGTTTACATAATCATGAGTCATAACCTATCCCCTATAGTAAGTCGGATAAGCTAACCGTGAGGATACCCGGCACCCATAATCTCCATAGTAGCCCCCGAGACCTTCACAGTCGACGAGATAATCTTGCCTCGAACCAGAATAACACACAGCCGAGTGACTCCTTAGCCGAGTGCTTCCATCGCCGAGTGCCTCCATCACCTCTGCCTGAGTCTCCCGAGTGCTTTATCATCCAAAAAAGGCTGTGAGGGGCTGAAAATATCTCAAAAATTTGAAAAGTAAATATTTATGTGCATCGACTGATGCACCTAATTAGGTGTAGCCCCCGACTATGTGTTTAGTTAATCAAACTAAGCATATAGTCAAGAACCAGAATAGTCATACTCTCCTGAGTTAAATAAATGCCTAGCCTAAGCCAAAAGCGATCATAAAAAATCATATAACACATAACCTTATAATCAAGGCATAATGTATAATGAATCCGAGTACTCAGCAAGCTCATGCTTATCCGAGTTATTTTGCCCGAGTCATCCCGGAACATACAACCCAGCCAATTCTCATGAATTGAAAATCTGAGTTAATAAAATGAATTTATCAGTCATCTAAAAAATATGACCAAAATATTAAATAGCTCCAGCCATAATATCGGTCTTAATCGAAAAGACACACCAAGATGGCAAAATAGCATTGATATAATCATAAAATCAAATGCTTTGTAAAAAATCAAACAACTCCTGCAACCTATAAAAAAGTTACCAGGATAGATATAAAAAACTTTACTGTTTGTCACCTTCCAAGTTGCATCGTACCAACCTTCAACAAGTTGAATAACTGTTGTATGAAAGGATTTTGAAGGTATTGGGCAATGAGACACGCGCATATTGCTAGAGCAAATCTGCTTAGGTCCCTAGAGACACGCGTCAAGCCACACTTGTAGTATGGGCCGTAAGCTTCTCATGGGTCTCGGCCCAAACATGAGAAAACCTAGCGATACCCTAAATCTCTGAAACGCTGTTGTCTTCCCCGCCACTTCATCATCCAAAAATTTCCCCTTCCGCGCTCCTGTTCACAGGTTCTTCGTAGAAACCTAGAACTCGTGCGCATCCAAATCCATCCATCCGGAAGCTCAAGCCCCATCAGGATTCCTCGCGCCCAACCAACTCCTGGCATTTCCCTCAAAAAATCCCCTCTCCCAGCACCAGATTTATCTTCCCCAACTCGCATCCATGGCTGAGGAGAGAGAAATCCCCTTCGACCAATGGGCCACTTCTGACGTGAAGTAATCAACCCAACGAGAGATGGTGAAGGATGGAGTTCTTCCGGCCAAGGAGATCATCGGTTGGCGTCCGGCGTTCGGTGAAGAATTCCCGACCCCTAACACCGGTGAGATCGTTGTCTTCACCCACTTCTTTTACTGTGGGTTTGGTCTTCCAACTTGCGATTTCTTCCGTGGCCTCCTGGAGTACTACGGTCTCCAAATTTATCATTTAAACCCAAATTCGATTCTTCATATCACCATCTTCATCCATGTATGCGAAGCCTTCTTAGGTATTCATCCGCATTTCAATCTCTTCCGTCGCATGTCCTCTCTGAAAGCACACCCTACTAAGGACAATCCCTGTGTTGTTGGTGGCGCCGGTTTTCAGCTTCGCGGAACTCTCCGCAAAGATTATTTCCCTCTTCCTCTAAAATCCTCAAATAAGGGCTGACACGCAAATTGGTTCTACATCTCGAACCCAACCCCCAGTTTGCCCGACTTCATCGGCATCCCACCTATCCAACGAGCCAACTGGAACACCATGCCAGAAAACCAGGATTGGATAGAAGCGAACAACCTCTTGGCTAAAATCCTTGAGCTGAAGAATAAAGACCTCCAAGGAGAGCAGATCACTCGGCATTTCATCAAGTGCCGACTGGCTCCTATCAAGCAAAGGTCTAAACCAGCTTTCGGGTATGAAGGCCAGAGCGATCCCAACCGGGAGGATCATGAGTCCCTAACTTCCAGGTCTTGTGCGCTCGCATGTACAAGATCTTTTCATCTGGAATCGCAGCGGAGTACAGCCATAAGCTCCCGGTTGCTCCCTTCAGTCTTCTTCGACCTCCTCCTCCGGTAAGTAGACTCTGCAACTCGTATTATTCTTCACTTCGTTTTCGTTCTTCAATATAGCTTAATAGTACTGCTTGCAGGCAAACGCTCTGATCATCTCCAGGCCGTACAAGGTCTTCCACGAAGATGCACCTGCTCAACCAAATACCAAGAAGCCAGCAGGTGGCCCAAAAATTAAACCGCAGACCAAAAATAAGAGAACTGCTGCCGAGGAAGAAACCAGCAAACGGGCTAGCAAGAGAAGGCTAGTCGTAGATGACTCGGACGAAGATACTGAAGAAATTCAAACTCCGAAGACGAGCATAACTTCTCCGAGGCCATCCACATGATCTGCTCCAAAGATCAGGAAGTCCAACAGGTATCTTCTTGCTTATTCAAATTTATCTTCTCGTTGAAAATATGCTTGTCTTCACTATCTTCATCTTCTCCTGCAGAAAAAAACCCTAGGATATAGATCCCACCGGGCAGACAGAAAAAACAAGCCAATCTGCGGTGCCTGAAGAACCAAAATCAGCAAAACAAGGGTCTAAAGACCCTCTCCCGAGTGAGGACACCCCTGTGGAAGAGCCCCCGACTGCCAGCCAGGAAGTCCCGACTGGAAACCAGCCAGATGAAGACACACAGGGCTTGTGTGATCAAGAAACGCCGGTTGAGGACCCAGCTCCAAGGACAGGTAGGCTTCAAATAGTCTTTAGACTCTTGTCTTGAGTATATTTCAGGTATCCATCTCATCTGTCATCCTTAGAGCAAGCGACCGAAGAGGAGGAGATTGTCCAACTGAAGTCCTCAGAAGACTCAGTTCCTCATATAAAGATTGAGTGGCGGGATGCTGAAGGCAAAAGATAGGGCATCGTGTTGAACAAGGAAAAAGAAGCCGAAGAATGCAACATGCTCATTGCCAGCCTCAGCGAAGCAACCCGGCTGATGAATGTATGTACAAATCTTCTCGTATCTTGACCATATAACTTTGTGTAATTGACTGACTCTATCTTCGTAATGCAGAGAATTCATTGCCGCTCAATGGCCAAGTCAGACACCCTTGAGAAGCTGGTGCCTCATGTCAACTCTCTGGAAAATATTCAACAAGATCTCAAGAATGCCAGAGAAGAGGCAGCAGCTCGAGAGGTCGTCTTGAGGGAGGAAATTAATAAGCTTCGAGATATGAACCTATAACTTCATGGTTCAATCGGAGGTAACAGAAATCAACTTGTCTTGCTCTTGTATAATCTTGTTTGATCCTGACGATTCCAAAACTTCATGCTATAGCCAACGCATCTGAGATCGACTCCCTCAAGGCTCAATTGAAGAAGGCTGAAACTGACAATGCCAAGCTTGAGTCTGACAAGAACAAGGCCTTGGAAGAAATTGAAGGTAACCCCCGACACTTGTACTCCTTGATCTGATCTTGGTTATTTATGCAATCTGAATCATATCAAACTTGTAGCTAATAGAGTAAAATCCCAAGCTCAATTTGAAGTCTTCACCGAAAAAGTCTGGAGGGCCAAAAGAATTAGGGATGATATCGCCAATGCAGCCACGCCAATTCTGTCGGCGCTCTACGAGAACGGCCTCGGGACAAGTTCTTTGGACGCGGTTGAAGTCTTTGATAAGCTCAGGACAGCACCGAAGAAGTATATAGAAAATATTACGGATGCTGCTGTTATGAGTGCTAGTCAAACCTTGGCCATGACGAAGTCGCTCTATCCTCAGATAGACATAAACTCCATAGCAGAAGGCTTCGCCGATGGTACCTCCGATGAGCAGGCCTTAGAGCTGATTAATGAAGCACAAGAGACGGCCAAAAAGATTGCTGCTGACATGGTAGAAAACTTCCAAGGGTAGATTTGCTGATGTAAACATTGTTGAGGTATGACTTGTAATTTCTTAATTTATTTATGCTTATGCCCTAATCTGAGTCTTCGCATTTAATTTCTTAAAAATTTTCATCCGACTATCACCAAGCCTAGACTTGATTAAGCCATCAAAAAATTTTTAGTCCTTATCTGCTGAACTCAAACCAGAACAATAAACAATGATAAACTAAGTATGAACAAGTCAGTACTGATAAAAAGAACATCATATTTTATTGATATGTGTAGCCCTCGACTGACAACTCAAGAAGTCATCTTACTTGAAGTCGGCAGACGAGAAGAACATGATACAATAAGTCTAAGCATAATATCGACGAAGGTGCTCAATATTCCAAAAGTTCTCCACCATGGTCCCATCTTCACGTTTTAGACGATATGCTCCTGGCCGAGTGATCTCAGCAATTATATAAGGGCCTTCCCATAGCGGAGATAATTTGTGTCTATCTTTTGTAGTCTGAATCTTTCGTAGAACCATGTTGCCAACAATAAAAGCTTGTGACCAAACGTTGTGATTATGATAACGCCGAAGTCCTTGAAGATATCTCGCCGACTGAACCAATGCAGCCTCACGAGCCTCTTCCAGTCGGGTCAAGTCATCAACTCTGTCTTGATCATAGCGTTCATCGTTAAAACTGCGAACTCGAAGAGATTCATACTCCATCTCACTCGGCAACATCGCTTCGGCCCCATAACCAAGAAGAAAGGTGATTGGCCGGTAGCCCGACTAGGTGTAGTCCGCAGTGACCACAATACCGAAGGTAACTCTTGAACCCATCTTCCAGCATAGGGACATAGCCTATCAAACACTTGGGCCTTGATGCCTTAAAGAACCATACCATTGGCGTGTTCGACTTGTCCGTTGCTTCTGGGGTGTGCCACCGATGCATAGCAAATCTTGATTCCAAAATCTTCACAGAACTCTTTGAAAACGCCTCCTGTAAACTGAGTCCCATTATCTGTTATGATGATGTTCGGGACACCAAACCGGTGCACAATGTTTAGAATAAAATATTGCGCCTTATCCGTAGTTATCGTAGCAACCGGCTTAGCCTCAATCCACTTGGAAAACTTGTCAATCACGACGAATAGATGCGTAAATCCTCCTCGAGCCTTCTTGAAAGAACCAACCATATCCAAGCCCCATACGGCGAAAGGCCATGATAAGGGGATTGTTTGTAGATCTTGGGCTGGAACATGCTTTGCCGAGCGAAGAACTGACAACCTTCACACGTGCGGACCACTTTGTCGGCATCGGAGATCACCGTGAGCCAGAAAAAACCTTGTCTGTAAGCCTTGCCCACCAGAGTGCGCGCCGCAGCATGACTGCCGCATATACCAGAGTGAATATCGTGCAACAATCGTCGTCCCTCCTTAGGCATGACGCATCTCATCAAAACTCCAGAAGGGCTTCTTTTGTATAATTCCGAATCGACCATGACGTAGCCTTGACTGCGACGTCGGACTTGCCCCGCATCATCCCGGTCTTCCGGCAGCTCTTGCTAAGTTAAAAACTTGATGAACGGTGTCCTCCAGTCGGCGTCGAGCATGGCAACCTGGTCTGTAGCTTCTTCATTGGGGATTGATTTCTTAGCAATAGTCAGCTCATAGAGGTGCTCCACGAAGACGTCAGTCAGGGCTGCTTCTTGTTTGGACCCAAACTGTGCCAACTTGTCTGCCGCTTCATTTTTGTGTGTCAAGACGTGAGATAACTCCAGTCCATCAAACTTGTCCTCAAGTTTGCGAACTTCTTGTCGGTAGGCCTCCATGTTGTCGTTCAAACAGGACCAATCTTTCATCACTTAGTTAACCACCAGCTGGGAATCTCCTCGTACAATCATCCATCGTATGCCAAGCGACACAGCGATTCGTAGGCCATGAAGTAAAGCTTCGTACTCGGCAACGTTATGTGAGGCGGGGAAGTGAATATGAAGAACATACCGTTGCCTCTCCCCAGTCAAGGAAATCAACACGACTCCCGCTCCCAAGCCAGTGACTCTTTTAGATCCGTCAAAGTGCATGGTCCAGTACTGCAGTTCCTCCCTAGGTACATCTTCTTGTCGCTCGGTCCACTCGGCCACAAAATCCGCCAAGACTTGAGACTTTATAGACGTCCTCGCCTTGAAAGTAATATCCAGCGGCATCAACTCCAGAGCCCACTTCGCAATGCGCCCAGTAACCTCCCGGTTATGGATGACATTGCCAAGTGGAAAGGACGTGACCACGGTAACCGAGTGACTCTAAAAATAATGGGCCAACTTCCTAGCAGTAATTAGTACTCCATATAACAGTTTTTGTACTTGAAGGTAGTGGGTTTTGGCTCCTGCCAGCACCTCGCTGACAAAGTAGATCGGCCTTTGAACCTTCTAAGCTCGTCCTTCCTCCTCATGTTCGACGACCAAAACCGTACTGACCACCTGGTGAGTTGCGGAAACGTAGAGCAACAAAGGTTCTTGAGGGTGAGGTGACACCAACACAGGTGGCGTTGTGAGGAACTCCTTGAAGTCTTCAAAAGCTTTCTGGGCTTTGGTGGTCCATTGAAAATCGTCCGTCTTCTTCAACAACCAGAAAAAAGGCATACCTCGTTCGTCAAGTCTGGAGACAAATCGGCTCAGCGCCGCCATGCAACTGATGAGCTTCTGGACGTCCTTCTGGGTACTCGGGGCTTCATGTTCCGGATAGTATTGATCTGTTCTAGATTTGCTTCAATGTTGCGATGAGACACCATGAAGCCAAGCAGCTTGCCTGACGGCACACCGAAAGTGCACTTCTGCGGGTTCAACTTCATTCTGAAGGCCCGAATATTTGCGAAGGTTTCTTCTAAGTCGGCGATCAGGTCTTCTTTCTGCTTGGTCTTGATGACGACATCGTCGACGTAGGCTTCCACGTTCCTCCCGAGCTGGGTCTGAAGGCATCTCTGAATCATACGCTGATAAGTGGCTCCGTCGTTCTTCAGGCCGGAGGGCATCGTGACATAGCAATAGGCTCCAAACGGGGTAATGAATGATGTCTTCAGGCAGTCGGACTCCTTCAAGCTGATCTCATGGTAACCCGAGTAACAATCCAAGAAGCTCAGAAGCTCGCAGCCTGATCTGATGGTAGGAGTTAGCTGTTTCGAACATCTACTTGACCGTCTTCGGTGGCTTGCGCCCAAATTTGCCGATCAGCAACTCGTCGCAGACGCCTTTCTGGAACGCGGCTATAATGACGTCGTCAGTGATGTTGGGGATCTTGTTCCGTTTTTCCAAGAAACACCGGATGTAGTCCTTCAACGACTCGTCTGGCTTCTGAATCATGTTGTAGAGATCGAAGTGGGTCCCGGGCCTTTCGAAAGTACCCTGGAAATTGGCAATGAAGTGGTCCCGAAGCTTGCTCCATGAGTCGATTGAGCCTCTTGGCAAACTCGTGAGCCAGTTCTTGGCTGAGTCGGCGAGAGCAGCGGGCAGGTAGTTAGCCATGGCCTTGCTGTCTCCTCCTGCTGCGCGGATGGTGAGGGTGTACACGGTCAACCATGACTCGGGGTCGCTCTTACCGTCGTACTTGTCGATCCCAGTGGGCTTGAAACCACTCGGCCAATCCACTCAACGCAGGTCCTAAGTGAACACGGGCACTCCATCGTCGTAGTTGTCGGGCGATCTCCTTCGGTCTTCATAAGAGCGTCGGTCACGCTCCCGATGGCGTCGGTCAAGGTCCTCCCTCAATTCACTCGGCGGGGGCCTTCGGGAGCTGCTTGGATGGTTGGTGTTGTAGCTGCGACGAATCCGATCGTGGACGGGGGGTCAACTGTGATCTCTCTCATGAGAGTCGGCCGATTGTTCTCGATGCTTCCATGCTACGTCGTGGCGAGGGTCTTTGGACTTAGCGGGTGTCTTGCTTTGTTCGGGCCTCTTGTAGTCTTTGGATCGTAGCGATGGTAGGCGGCTTCTTTTGGGTGTTTTGGCGATGAACTCAGTAGGTCTCCGCGTAGAGCTAGAGGGAGGGCCGTTGGCCATGGCGGCGACGATGGTCTTGATCTTGTCTAAAAGTGGTGTTACCGCAGCGGGTGCCGCTTCGATGACGGTGTCGATGAGGGTGAGGGCAGCGACGGCATTTTGTTGAGGCGTCTGGAAGATGTTGGCGTTGTCGACTCGTGTCTGCAATATGGCCTCGCGGGCAGAGTGCCCAGTCGCCCTCAGGTCTCGTTTCCTCTTGTCCGCTTCTTCTTTTTTCTTGAGCTCCTCCTCCTTGCACTTGCGCTCTTGCTCAAGCTTGCCTCGTTCCTCCTCCGCAATCCTCCGGGCCATGGCCGAGTCGGTCTCGGCTACCTCGGCCATGAGGATGTCGAGGAGCGCCGGATCGTCGACGAGCGTCGGGGGCTACTATGGAGATGTCGTAGAGGTCATCGAAGTCGGGGGAGTTGAGGTGTTCATTGAGGTCCGTAGACGAGTATGACCCGACTCGTTCGAGTATGACAACAATTTCCCTTGTGCCCAGATCGCAGCATGAAGATGATGAAGAAGATTCTCCCAAGTGGATCGACTCCAACTCGGAAGACAGAAGGTTGTGGTAGATCTCGACATCATCTGGTAACCCGAACGGCGCCGAGGGGTTTCCCCCTCCCGACTGGTGCGAATCCGAGTCGAGGAGAGAGAGCTTACCGAATTTGTCGGTGATGAAGTCGAGGCTGCCGAAGCGAAACGCCTGCCCAGGGACGAAGACAAAGTCGTCGAAGCCTGATGAAGATCCCATCGCGCTTGTTGGCGAGATGAAGAAGAAAATTTGACGCACTGCCCCTACCTGGCGCGACAACTATCGAAACTTGGTTTCGGCAATAAGAATTTGGGGGTAGCAGTCAAGTGCCAAACATGATGGGTTAGTATGCAAAAGGAATTTAGACAGGTTCAGGCTTGTCACGCCCGGAAATTCACTACCAGAATTTCCGAAACTGAATGTGTATTAAAACCCCTGTCCAGGACCAGCCAGGGTACACAGACGACAATGTTGACATACAGATCCACGTCTTAACAGCTTCGGGAGGAACTGATGAGCACGCCTGTCAAGAGGCGGCCTACCTGATGATGGCCAGGATGCGAGAGCTGCATGACCATGCTCTCCACAGCTCGGCATACCGCTACCACCCACGCCGCGGCAGTTCTTCCAACAGCAGCACCTACCAGTCAGCCGCGGAGGAGAACGACACCACCTTCGGTCACATGAGTACGGTGATGAAGGGCTTGGATAGGATGCACGCCGACCTCCACAGGGCTGCGAAGGCCCTGAATGACCAGAAGCTGAGACAGGTCGTGGACCTACAGGATGAGGTAGCACGCCTCAAGAGGGAGAACGCCATCTTGAGGGGATTGCCAGCACCCGGTGGATCGCGGATCCGCACGACCGCCAGGAAGACTACCACCGCTCCTGTCCGCATCCAGCTGGCGCCCAGGCACCCACCGCCCGCAGCAGCTCCAGCTCCATCCTCGTCACCTTTCCTTACCTTCGTTCCAGCCTCGGCCTACCAGGGAGGCAGTGGCAGCGGAGGTTGGTTGTCTGCTACTCCCAGTGGCAGCAACGGCAGTGGCAGCAGTTCCGAGCCTACCAGCGGAGACACCTACATGTTGGACTCCAGGAGCCGCTCAGAGGATGAGGGCGACGACCAGGAGAGCGACTTCGACTCCACCGACCGTAGGAGCCGCTCGGAGTTTTAGAGCCGTCACCCTTAGTTTTTACCGTTTTGCTTAGTTTGTTTTTCCTGCTAGTTTCTGTGTGTTAGGTCTGTTTGTTTGTGGGGTAGTCGGTGGTTCATGTCATGTGTTGGTATGGCTGCCCATTAAGGATGTTGCTTGATCTTTTCAGTGTTTTTTAATTCAGATCAGAACAATTGCAGTTAATTTTAATGAAATAAAGTTTAGTTCTTAAGCAGTTCTTTTTCTTCTCTTCTATTGTGGTTCGGCCTACTCCAGATGGTGAACACCAGAACCAGCGGCTCCACCAGCGGCAACGAGGAGCCCACAGGAAGGGCTCATGCCAATGGTTCCACCGGCAATGCACCACCACCACCACCACCGGAAAACCCGACGATCGCGCAAGTGTTGGCAGCTCAGACCCAAATGATGACTGCCATGATGCAGCAGATGCAGCAGCAGCACCAGCAGATGCAGCAGCAGATGATGCATCACATGCAACAGCAGCAACAGCAACACCACCAGCAGAATGCTCCTCCACCACCCCAGTCGAAGCTGCCAGAGTTTCTTCGCGTGCGACCGCCCACCTTCTCAAGCACCACCAACCCCATGGAGGCGAATGACTGGCTCCATGCCATTGAAAAGAAACTCAACCTTCTTCAATGCAATGACCAAGAGAAGGTCGCCTTCGCCACCCACCAGTTGCAGGGTCCCGCCTCAGCATGGTGGGATAATTATTTGGTCACCCGTCCGCCCGGAATGGAAGTCACCTGGGCGGAATTCTGCCGCAGTTTCAGGAAGGCCCAAATTCCTGACGGCATCGTGGCCCAGAAGAAGAGGGAATTCAGGTCACTCCATCAAGGTAACCGGACAGTGACGGAGTACCTCCACGAGTTCAACCGTCTTGCGCGTTACGCCCCAGAGGATGTGCGCACTGATGCAGAGAGGCAGGAAAAGTTTCTTTCCGGCCTGGACGATGAGTTGACCAACCAGCTGATCTCGGGAGATTACCCTGACTTTGAGAAGTTGGTTGACAAGGCCATTCGTCAGGAAGACCAGCGCAACAGGATGGACCGCAAGAGGAAAGCGGCCCAATTCAAGGCACACCAGGGCAACAGTCAGAGGCCCCGCTTCGTGCCCGGACAGCAGGGTGGACCCTCCACCATGATTGTCCGCCAGCACCGGCCATACAACTCCGGGAACTTCCACTCCAGCAGCAGCAGTGGCCCTAACAATAGTGGTGGACAGCACCATCGCAATACAGCTCCACGCCCTCCAATGGCACCTGCACAGCCGACTCAGCCGGCTCAACCCAGGAGAGACCCTGGAGGAAAACCGTTGACGTGTTTCAACTGCGGCGAGCCTGGACATTTCGCCGACAAGTGCCCGAAGCCCAAGCGCGCCAGGTCCCAGTTCGTGCAGGCACGAGTCAATCATGCCTCGGCCGAGGAAGCCCAGGCAGCACCAGACGTCGTACTGGGTACGTTTCCCGTCAACTCAACTCCTGCTACAGTATTGTTTGATTCTGGTGCAACACACTCCTTTATTTCCAAGCATTTTGTTGGGGCACATGGGTTATCAGTAGTGGAACTTAAAGTGCCTATGCGGGTTCATACCCCTGGTAACAACATGAACACCGCTCACTACTGCCCCTCAGTGACCATAGAGATCCAAAGGTCACAATTTCTAGCCAACCTTATCCTTCTTGAATCAAAAGGCCTAGATGTCATTCTTGGGATGGATTGGCTGACGAGACATAGGGGAGTGATCGATTGCGCAAGACGCACCGTCACTCTAACCAATGACAAGGGAGAAAAGATTACTTTCCGATCTCCGGCACCACATAAGCCCGCAACAAGTTTGAATCAGGTTGCTACCGAGGAGCAGACCAGAGAAGTGGTGAAAATCCCTAAGAAGTTGGAGGATATCCCAATTGTAAAAGAGTATCCTGAAGTCTTTCCGGACGATCTGACGACGATGCCACCTAAAAGAGAGATCGAATTTCGGATCGACTTAGTACCGGGAACCGCTCCGATACACAAGAGACCTTACAGAATGGGAGCCAACGAGTTGGCAGAAGTCAAGAAGCAAGTTGACGAGCAGCTACAGAAGGGATACATTCGCCCGAGCACGTCACCTTGGGGTGCTCCGGTAATTTTTGTGGAGAAGAAGGACAAGACCAAGAGGATGTGCGTCGATTACCGCGCACTTAATGATGTCACTATCAAGAACAAATACCCGTTGCCCAGGATCGATGATTTGTTCGATCAACTAAAAGGAGCAACAGTGTTCTCTAAGATAGACCTGCGATCAGGCTACCATCAGTTGAGGATCCGAGAAGAGGACATACCGAAGACTGCCTTTGTCACTCGGTATGGACTGTTCGAGTGCACAGTTATGTCCTTTGGACTCACTAACGCACCAGCGTTCTTCATGAACCTGATGAACAAGGTGTTTATGGAATTCTTGGACAAGTTTGTTGTGGTCTTTATCGATGACATACTCATCTACTCCAAGTCTAAGGAGGAACACGAGCAGCATCTTCGCTTAGCGCTCGAGAAATTGAAGGAGCATCAGTTGTATGCCAAGTTCAGCAAGTGCGACTTTTGGCTAAAAGAAGTGCAATTCTTGGGTCACATTATAACAGCTCAAGGAGTGGCAGTGGATCCGTCAAATGTGGACTCAGTTACCAAGTGGAAGCCTCCACGCACGGTTTCACAAATCAGGAGTTTTCTAGGACTCGCGGGTTATTACCGTCGGTTCATTGAGAACTTCTCCAAAATTGCCAAGCCAATGACACAGTTGTTGAAAAAGGAGGAGAAATTCAAGTGGTCAGATGAATGCAACAGAAGTTTTGAGAAACTTAAGAAGAAGTTGGTAACGGCACCAGTCTTAATTCTGCCAGACCAGACGAAAGA
>BDMV01000008.1:22777307-22911278 GCA_008326285.1 Oryza officinalis
GTGCGCACATCCTCTGGGGCGTAACGCGCAAGACGGTTGAACTCGTGGAGGTACTCCGTCACTGTCCGGTTACCTTGATGGAGTGACCTGAATTCCCTCTTCTTCTGGGCCACGATGCCGTCAGGAATTTGGGCCTTCCTGAAACTGCGGCAGAATTCCGCCCAGGTGACTTCCATTCCGGGCGGACGGGTGACCAAATAATTATCCCACCATGCTGAGGCGGGACCCTGCAACTGGTGGGTGGCAAAGGCGACCTTCTCTTGGTCATTGCATTGAAGAAGGTTGAGTTTCTTTTCAATGGCATGGAGCCAGTCATTCGCCTCCATGGGGTTGGTGGTGCTTGAGAAGGTGGGCGGTCGCACGCGAAGAAACTCTGGCAGCTTCGACTGGGGTGGTGGAGGAGCATTCTGCTGGTGGTGTTGCTGTTGCTGCTGTTGCATGTGATGCATCATCTGCTGCTGCATCTGCTGGTGCTGCTGCTGCATCTGCTGCATCATGGCAGTCATCATTTGGGTTTGAGCTGCCAACACTTGCGCGATCGTCGGGTTTTCCGGTGGTGGTGGTGGTGCATTGCCGGTGGAACCATTGGCATGAGCTCTTCCTGTGGGCTCCTCGTTGCCGCTGTTGGAGCCGCTGGTTCTGGTGTTCACCATCTGGAGTAGACCGAACCACAATAGAAGAGAAGAAAAAGAACTGCTTAAGAACTAAACTTTATTTCATTAAAATTAACTGCAATTGTTCTGATCTGAATTAAAAACACTGAAAAGATCAAGCAACATCCTTAATGGGCAGCCATACCAACACATGACATGAACCACCGACTACCCCACAAACAAACACACCTAACACACAGAAACTAGCAGAAAAACAAACTAAGCAAAACGGTAAAAACTAAGGGTGACGGCTCTAAAACTCCGAGCGGCTCCTACGGTCGGTGGAGTCGAAGTCGCTCTCCTGGTCGTCGCCCTCATCCTCTGAGCGGCTCCTGGAGTCCAACATGTAGGTGTCTCCGCTGGTAGGCTCGGAACTGCTGCCACTGCCGTTGCTGCCACTGGGAGTAGCAGACAACCAACCTCCACTGCCACTGCCTCCCTGGTAGGCCGAGGCTGGAACGAAGGTAAGGAAAGGTGACGAGGATGGAGCTGGAGCTGCTGCGGGCGGTGGGTGCCTGGGCGCCAGCTGGATGCGGACAGGAGCGGTGGTAGTCTTCCTGGCGGTCGTGCGGATCCGCGATCCACCGGGTGCTGGCAATCCCCTCAAGATGGCGTTCTCCCTCTTGAGGCGTGCTACCTCATCCTGTAGGTCCACGACCTGTCTCAGTTTCTGGTCATTCAGGGCCTTCGCAGCCCTGTGGAGGTCGGCGTGCATCCTATCCAAGCCCTTCATCACCGTACTCATGTGACCGAAGGTGGTGTCGTTCTCCTCCGCGGCTGACTGGTAGGTGCTGCTGTTGGAAGAACTGCCACGGCGTGGGTGGTAGCGGTATGCCGAGCTGTGGAGAGCATGGTCATGCAGCTCTCGCATCCTGGCCATCATCAGATAGGCCGCCTCTTGACAGGCGTGCTCACTAGATCCTCCCGAAGCGGTGACCACCATGTTGGGGAGACTGGTGCCCACGAAGCCATGCACCTCCAAACGGACTCGGTGTGGCAACTCTCCCGTGAGGGGTAGCAGTGTGGTGTACTCTGGGGCCTCCGCGTATCCCACTGCCAAAGCCATGCGGGCCAACTCTGCCACAAAACCTTCCATGTTCTGACCGTGGTGCGTCGGGGGATGGCCTGCCATCTATAGAAGACAAAGGGGTGGGAATCAATGCATGCTCAAATCCAAATTAAAATAAACAGCAAAAGACTAGAATAAAAGACACAATAAAGCTGGAATTTTTATGCATAAACTATTTTTGCATGAATACCCATAAAGACACTATCGACTCTAAACAATAAAATAGCATGAGAAAATAAACATAATAATAGCGGTATTTGGAACAACAATAATATTAGTGACCTAAATAAATTTTGCAACCCATAAATCCTATTCCGGACCTAATGCAGCTTTCCCCCAATAATTTCCCAACCAACTGTCGAATAAAGTTCCGATAAACCGAAGCCGATTTACCCCAAAAATTTTCAATACTCTACACCGACATAAAATTTTTAACAAACGACCCCAAAAAAATTTTTTTTTCTAAAACTGGGGAAACCAATCTTTGAAACAACTCCAAATGCGGAAAGGCATATGCATATGAAAGAGTTTCAGAGGGCTGTTAGGGTTTCCAGTTGGCTTGTCCTACGGTCAAGGTCGGCTCTGATACCAACTTGTCACGCCCGGAAATTCACTACCAGAATTTCCGAAACTGAATGTGTATTAAAACCCCTGTCCAGGACCAGCCAGGGTACACAGACGACAATGTTGACATACAGATCCACGTCTTACAAACAGAATAAAAGTCTTACAGAAATGCAGCGGAAAAACGAAAAGGCAAACTAAACTAGAACGGGACTCTTGCAGCGGGCTGGCATCACTCCACGGGCATCCTTGACGGCGGACGAAAACTACTCCTCTGAGAAGCCTCCATCAGACGCATACTCCTCTTCTGGTGTGGGGAAAAATTAAGCAAGGCTGAGTACTACCCACGGTACTCAACAAGTCATGCCGGAAAAGGAGGCATGATGCAAGATATTCCAAAGGAAGGCAGGGGTTTATTTGCATAAAGTAAGCATTTAAAAACAGTAGTTGAAAGCAGTAGTAAAACGTTGAATTAATTGAACGATATTGAACCATCACTGTCCAACGCTATATCCACGTTGCGACAGGCCCAAACCATCCACCTGAACTAAACCAGTTCCAATAATTCCAGTTATTAAGAAAGTGAGACTAATCACGGTGAATCTGGTCGATCGCCCATAACCGCGGGCACGGCTATTCGAATAGTTCTACTCTGATCAGAGGTGTACATCTGTACCCACAAGACACACCTCAACATCATGTCAACCATGCGTCGTGATACTGGAAAGTACCCGAATAGAGACTGTGACAGGACCCTTCGCATAACCCCCTCTAACCAGCCGTACCACACCACAGGTTTCGCCCCCACCTTTATATCCAAGGTAGGCAGCCCCCTCTCGTGCCACGGTGAATCCGGCAGCCGATCAACGGGTATGTCCCCCGCCGACCCAACTCCATCACGCCCACCCTCTGCTGGTACGTCAGCCAGAGACAGCTACACTACAAGTCCAGCCGTTGCCCACGCTGGCTTGTGGTACGCACGATATTTCTTCCAGGGTTTCCCGCGAACCGGTCCTTAATTGCCATGGGTGCTACCATCAAAACCATGCACCCACAGCCCACCATTAGCATATTTTAGTTAAATATTATTACCATGGTGGCTCCTAAACCAAAGTGTCACCATAGGGACTACATTAATTAATTATTCAAGGTGATCCCCTTTAGTGAGCTAGGTTAGCTAAGCATGGCTAAGCACTCCTAAAATCAGCGAACAATGAATTAATTACCCAAGCTATCAAAGATACAAGATAATCAATATAATTGGCTGAGCACCATAGGTATAATCCCACATGAAATGACATTGCGAAATAATGCAGTGTTTACGGAAAAATAAGACATTTGTAAATATAGGTACAATATGATCAATGTGAAGCATGACTTGCCTTGCTCCTGAGCTGAGGCTACCTCTGCGACGATCTCGAAATAAACGGGCGCGTCGGAGGTTTCGGAATCTACGCGACAAACAAAGCAAACAACAATACACGCTATAAGTCTACTGAAACAAAGCACAAAAGTATTTTTAATGGATTCTCTGCATTTTTATGAATTTAATGAAATTTGAATGGACTTAAACGGAGCTCGGATGAATTAGTTATGAATTTTTGAAGTTATCTGTGTTTTTACTAAAACAGAAAAATCCTTAATTAATTTATTGCGCAATTAATCCCAGGGCTGGCGTCAGCGGCGGCGGCGGCCGGTCCACCGTGGACTCGGTCCACGGGACCGTGGCGGCGGCGGTGCACCACGTGGCGCACACGTGGCGCCGACGCGGCAGCCACGGGGCAGCCACGTGGGCGGCCACGCGGGACGGAGGGGGACGGCCGAGATCGGCCCGAGTGGCCGATCTAACGGCCCAGGGCGCGCGGGCGGCAGGCGGCCGGGGCGGCACGGCCCCGAGCTCGGGCGGCTCGGCCATGGCGCGCGGCGGAGGCCGGCGGCCGGCCAGCGCAGCGGCCGGCGGCGCAAGGGCGCCGGCGCCGTGCGACGGCGCGCGGGACGGAACAAGGGCGGCGCTCGCGCGGGAAGGGGACGGCGCGGCCGGGGAAAAAGAGAGGAAGGGGAAAAGGGAGAAGGTTTCTCACCGGGCTCGGCCGGAGAGGAAAACGACGACGGCGAGGGCGGCGTCCGGTGGCGGAATGGCGGTGCGGAGGCACGGCCGAGGGGCGGAGGCGGTCGGCGAGCGCGACGGCGGCGTCGGCGCGGCTTGGCGAGGCGGGGAAAGGCGCGCGGCGACGGCCGAAGGTGGTGGAAGGCGGCGGCGCTAGGGTTCAACGGCGCGGCGGCGCTAGGGGCTCGGGAGCGACGGCGAAAATGGGGAAAAAGGGAGAGGGGATAGCGGGGGTGGTTTTTATGGGCGCGGGGAGAAGAGATCGTGGCCGAGGGGCGCGGAATCGGCGGCGGAGTGGGAGAGAGAGGAGAGAGAGAGACGGCCGGGGGAAAAAAAAAAGATCCCGCCCTTTCGTGCGGCGGTTGCGGGCGGAGTGGG
The DNA here is from genome assembly GCA_008326285.1 of Oryza officinalis. Taxonomy (NCBI): domain Eukaryota; kingdom Viridiplantae; phylum Streptophyta; class Magnoliopsida; order Poales; family Poaceae; genus Oryza; species Oryza officinalis. The sequence continues at coordinate 22,782,079 of BDMV01000008.1, forward strand.
GCGCGGACGGGCGCGGCGGGAGCGCACGCGCGTGCGGAGCGCGCGGGGCGCGGGGAAGTGGGCGGGAGCGGCGGCGCCGGCGGTTGCTCCCCTCCGGTTTCGCCGGCCGGAGGAGGGAGACGACCCCGACAGGTGGGGCCCACCTGTCGGTGGTCCGGGCCGGGGAGGCCGAACGGGCTGCGCGGCTGGGGCGCGGCGCTAACGGGCCTCGGCCTACGGCCGGCCCGCAAGAGAGGAGGGCGCGCGCGAGGAAAGAAGGCCGGCTGGGCCGGCCCAGCGGGAGGGGAAAAGGGCGCGCGGCGCGCGGCCGGACTGGGCCGACGGCCCGAAAGGAAGATGAAGAGGAAAAAGAAAAAGAAAAAGAAAAAGAAAGGAAAAGGGATTTTCCTGGGATTAAACAAATTCCGAAATTGACTTTAATTGGTTTAAAATTATTTCCAGGGCTCTGAAAATTCCACTAAAAATCCTGTTACTGTATTTTGACATGGGGAACTCAAGAAAAATTCCACCTTGCCATTTCCACTTCTTTAATGCATTAATTAATTGGATTTTTCTCCAGATTAATTAAACAATTTCTCCGATAAATTATTAAACTCGATTTTTACGATTTAGGAAAACCTCAGGGTGTGACATTCAGGCCCTCTCTTCGAGAGGTAATACCCTACTCCTGTTTCGGGGATTCGATCCGCCGAGTGGTTTATTGATCTCTTGATCTCTTTCAATATGTGCTCTCGTGAGTTTGTGTTCTTTTTGTGTATTCACGTGTAGTCTCCTCAAGGGACGCCCTACCCTCCTTATATAGTCTTGGAGGGTAGGGTTACAAGTCAGAGACCCAATCAGACTCTATGTCGGACTCCTCAATCTTACCAACTTTGGACTATAGGCCGTTACCTTATATTAATGGCAACGTAACACCCAAGTCATAAGCCGGTTTACATAATCATGAGTCATAACTTATCCCCTATAGTAAGTCAGATAAGCTAGCCATGAGGATACCTGACACCCATAATCTCCACACCACGGTGGTGAGGGGGCTCACTCTCACCACCATGACCTGGCCCGACAAGACCAGCGTGGTGAGGCTCACCTTCACGACAACCCTGGCGAGAAGAGCAAGGTCCCCTTCTGTCCATCCGCCTCCCATCTCCTCTCCTCCCTCCCCTCCACTGCCTCCCCTCCCACGCCCCTCCTCCACGGCCTCATCCCCGCCTTCATCTCCTCCGACCTCGCCGCCACCGCCATGCCCACGCCGGCGACAAGGCCACGCTGCTTGCCATCAAACCGGCCGGAGGTGGAGGTGGAAGGATGAGGACGAGATCACTTCGGCATCGATGATGGAAGGGAGAGGAGGGGACTTGGGTAATGGGAATGGAGCAAGGGGTCAGAGTGGCGGCGGCAGAGCAAGAGGTGGCTGTTGCTCCTTGTCCTGCTGCTGCTGCTGCGCCGGTAGCATGGTGGGTACCGGCGCTGCACCCGCCATGGCCCCCACTGGGAGAGGCGGCGGCGAGCCCATGACCGGTGTGGAAGAGGAGCCCATGATGCCAGCGACCGCAATGGAGGATGACGAGGAGGAGGCGCCAGCGTGCACGACCACGGCGGTGAGGACAAGGACGAGGATAAGGACAGAGCTCGTGCAGCGGCAGGAAGTTGATGTCATAGGAGCTCTTTGCCGGTGCGGCCAATGGAGTCATGTTGGTGGTAACGGTCACCTCCGACCGATTTAATGGCGTGCGCCGCGCGCCGCTCCCTCCTCTTCCGCCAGCCACCACGCGCCGCTCCCTATCCGTCGCGCCTAGAGAGAGGAGAGGGGAGAGAGATGAAGAGAAGGGAGATAGGGAGAGATGAGGAAGGAGAGGAAGGGTGAGAATGACATGTGGGGCCCACGTGGGCCCCACCATTTTTTATTAATTTTTTTGGTGTAACTATCATGTCGGGTCATAATTTTTATTATTTTCCAAATCAAATTGCTACTTAGCGACATGTCAATGTCACGTCAAATGAAGACCGAGTCAAATTAGCCACGTAGGCGCCACGTCAGCTGAAACCGCCGTCCAAACCGTCTTGGAACCTATTTTCACCGGTTTTGATAGTTGAGGGACCCATTATATCTGGTTTTTCGGTTGAAAGACAAAAATCGGATTCATTGACAAGTTAAGGGACCTCAGATGAACTTATTCCGAGATGCAAATTGACTTCAAATGTGAGCTGCAGGGGAAAATGGAAGGTGATTGAGGGAGGTCAACAGACTTTTTTTGGGGCTTAGCCCCATAGAAAGGTGGAGGGAAAAGGATGTCACGCCCGGAAAATAGAGCACTATATTCCGATTGTGAGTGCATAATTCCTTGTCCCAGGACGCAAGGTACACATTACAAAGTTGATAAATATCAGAATAAACAAACGGAAGCGTAGATAGAGTATTTTATTACGTGGGCGACCAAAGGCCCAACACTGAAAGATAAACGAATAAAAAGGCGGCAGCTACGACGGACCACCACAGGCACTTCGACGTCAGGCACGAGCTAGACACCAAAGTCTTCGACTTCAAAGTACTCCTCTGCTGGAAGGGGGAAAAAGGAGCAAGGCTGAGTACAACCACCGTACTCAGCAAGCCATGCCGGGAAAAATGCAAATATAATGCTAGGGAGTACAAAGGATTCATATATAGGGATATTTTGCATAAAACCAGCATTTCGAAACATTTAAATATTTAAAGGCATTTTAAACCAACACGAACCTATCTCTAGTCAAATTATCATCAAGCCGCGCACCGACGCGATCTTGCCTTATCCTAGGCCAACAAGTACTAACTCCAGTTATTTTAGTTTTAAATAGAATCAAATTCTAACTTGGGTACATTGCTCAGCTTGCCCATAACCGAGGGCGCGGCTATTCGAATAGTTTAAACTCTGATCAGAGGTATACATCTTTACCCACCAGACATGTCTTCCTCACGTGTTGCGACGTGCCACATGCTACCACGGCATACGGACGAAAGCCATGACATAACCTACCGCCTAGTATTGCCCTAAGCGAAAAAGACCAACATAGACTTCCCCCGCCAGGCGCCCTGGGTCGAGCAGATAGTTTATGCCCCCGGGCGTACTGCCAGAGACGTCAACCCCACCAAGGGCTTCATTCATCCCTATCCGTGTCTTTTTGCTCATGGCCGTCCTAGACGACAAGTTAAGCCTTACCCATTAGACAAGTGGTAGTACGAAATATGCCTTGCAACAGAGGCCCGAAGACCGGTCCTTATGACGGCCGAGGTGCGACTAACAAAACCAAGCACCCCGAGCCCAGCCGAAAGCAAGTTTGGGGAAATTTTGAAGGGGAAACATCATTTCATGGCTAAACAGCCATTAAACCAAAATTACCATTAATTAGAAATTATTCACAAATCTAATTGTTGGAAATTAACTCTAACTGTTTCTATGTAAGCAAGGCTAAGCATATTCCTAAAGTTTCTAGTAAGCACCACATAAATAAAGTCCTCACTAGTTTTATTTTTCCTATGGTTATCAAGGATCATAATAATACAAATAGTAAGGTCGTAACAAGGGAAATCTGTAAGGCTAAATAAAACAGTAATAATCGCGGGAATTTTATAAAGCGAAATGCAATAATTTAAATAAACATAATTTTGTAAACTGGGATAGCAATATGATCAAAATGACACGACTTGCCTTGCTCGCTACCAAAGTCTTCCGCGTCAACCTCGAGAAAAAGCGGCTCTTCCGGATCTGCAGCGTCGACACGACATACGCAAAGGAAAAAGGCCAAAAATAAATAAAAACCACATAAGATGCATGAACAAAGCATAAAAATAGGTTCGTTACTGTTTAAGGAAAAATTAGCAATGTGAACGGGTCGATTCCGAGTTCAAATAGTCGAGATACGACAATTTGAATTTTAAGTGTTGTTTGAATGGCATATTATAAATTTGCTAATTAATATTTTTTTTCCTCTCTTTTTTTTTACAGAGAGAACAGAAGAAACAGAGAGAGGGAGACAGTGAGGAGGAAGAAGGAGACAGAGAAAGAGAAGGAGTAGGGAGGGAGAGAGATGGCAGTGAGGGCGGCGGCAAGGCTCACCGGAGCTGCGGGAACGGTGAGGGGACGTCGACAACGAGTTTGGCGGCGAGGAACAGTGGCAGCCGGAGTTGCGACGGCAACTGCGCAAGACAACAGCGGCGCGGCGGCTCGGGAGACCGGGAGAGGAGGGTGGCGGCGTGTGGGGAGGAAGGAGGAGGCCGAGGGCTGCCTTTTATAGGCCGGAGGGAAGGGAGACGGGTGCCAGGGAGAGGGATCGACGCCGGCCATGGTGGAGGTCACCATTGATGAGAACCTTCAAAATCCACCACAAAATAATGCCGAATCGAGTGGGATTTGTTGGGGGAAATGATGAGGAGGAGGTGAGGAATCCATTTTCGCAGTTATTTCGGAGGGGAATTGATCAGGGAGGGAGATCAAACGATAGCTGCGTGCAACTGTTCGTGGGAGAGAGAGAAAGGAACGGTCAGGAGGTTGAAGAAGCTACTGTAGCGAGGGAGGCGAATCAGACTTTTCTTTTTTTTGGCTGGATTAAGGGGGAGGATAAACAGACTTCACCGGCAAAGAAGAGGGGCTGCTGGCTCGGGTTGGGCCGGCGGGGGGAGAGAGAGGAATTGGGCCGGATTTGGCCCAGAGCCAAGGAAGGGATTTCAATTTCTTTTTCTTTTTTTAGAAAATCTGAGAAATGTTTTTGTTGCATTAAAAATATTTATAGTGCTCTGAAAATTCAAGTAAAAATTGTTTAAATATTTTGAAGCATGAAAAATTCAACAAAAATTCCCACACGCCGGTTCGAGTTGAATCTTGGGGATTTTTAATTGTTGAAGGCTAAATTAGATTTTTACAATTTCTAGAAATAATTTAGACGGTGAAATTTTAAGGTGATTTTTAGGGCGTGACAAAGGAAGAGAGAAAAGATGGGCTAGCTGGGTTGGAGTTGAAGGAAGGGATTTAGAATTAATTTATTATTTGAATTTAGAGAGGGATTCCTTTATGGATTTGTGATTTAAATAAATGCGTACCTTGATTATATTTGTAACATTTATGAACCAATCCTTAGACGTATGCTTTCCATTTGGATTAAAGTGAGATCTAGTTCTTGTATGTGTGATCGAATGAATTATTAATTGATTATAAATATTTGAGGCTCATGCTTTTTATAAGGTGAAATTTAATTCTTGGATTGTAATTAAATGATATTATTTATGTCTTCCCTTTCATAATATATTCGAATTCTCAATATATTGCTTGGGTCTATGTATTGCCATAGTGTCTTGGAATTTAGGAAATTAAATAGGTGTTTTAATTCTCGATTTAGTGTTACCAAAATATACTCTTGGTCAACTGTTTGTATTATAATTATATTGGAAATCTATTTTAATTGTCTTTGCTTTATTTGAGATTTTGCATAATATTTTATCAAGTTTTCTTGATATGATTTGGAATGTAATTCTTCGTAGTTTTGTTTTAGAGAGGATTTCCACACAACTCAAGCAAAGATCATAGCATGAAAAGTTTTAAAAAGTTCAAAATTTTAAGTATTTTAATTAACCGGATTTTCAGGGTGTTACAGATGCGCTTAGCAGGGAGCTGGGCAATCCTGCATGGGGGTCCTGTTCGAGGGGTCTCCTCTAAGCTTCAGTTGGAAAGAAGGGGCGCTGCCTTGTACAAGAAATGGGACGCCTACAAGGATGTCTTGAGAGAAAGGAAAGGAGACAGCTCTTACAGAAAGAATTGATGAAGTAAACCAAGGTCCTTGAACAAACCGGAACCAGAATATCCGTGGGATGATATAATGGAAGATACACCGTGTAGGTTGCTAGTCCTTGTTGGTAGGGCTGGTGGAACCCTTGAGGCCGCGAGAGGAATATCCCTAGTCGAACTTATCATGAGGATACTACTCGAGATGATTATGCAAAAATGCAGCCCCAAATTGTGAACAAAGGGTTTGAGATGTACGATCTAGACATCCCAACACCTGATGGTATAACCTTACTTGGGGGATGCGGTGGACAACATCATATTATGGTACAAAAATGATATAATATTTGAGATCTACACCGCCACTCCACCAAAACCGCCAAGGCCTCCTTAGAAGAAATCGGCGAATGATGAGATGAAAAAGATAGTAAGGGACAAGAGGAGGCACCGCGTGATGCATAGGTTGAAGCTGAACAACCAAAAAACCTAGAAGAAGCACTTGTATCTGCAATAGTGCTGATTGTGGCAAAGGCACATCAACCTGAACCGGAAGTACAATTGTGTCATATGTCCAATAAGATCTTGAAGACACTGCGGGCTTGGAATGGAAAGAAATAGAATCCGATTTGTATGAAGATCCATCTCCCGCCAAAGAGGACGTAGACGCACCCAAGGTTGAAGTGGATGGTAACAATAAGTCCGAAGTGCCTAGAGTGATACGAAGTCACAACTCCAAGGCAGAGGATAAGCAAAAGGAGAAGTGGATGGTAACCGCCTTCCGAGGTTGAAAAAACGTGCCAAGGAACGCACGGTTGATCAGAAAAAGGCCAATGAACTTTCCGGCGAGAAATACTTTGCAACTGATGATGTCCCGGCAAAGTTTGAAAATGGCAAAGACTTTTGGCCCGATTATGCGCTTCAAGAAGGTTCATGAGAGATGAGTAGATTACATAAATGGTATATGGATGTCAACCAAAAAGGGCTTATATCCATAACGGTTCGAACACCGCCCGAAGCTTTCATAGATGGTGAAGGTTTTTGATGGCTCGATTTTGCTGACCTTCACGCCATGTACCGCCAGTAAAAGATGGATGTGAACTTTGTTGCTGCATGGTGCCTATGAGTATAAACGCGCATTTACACAAATAAATAAATAGACAACATAAACCTGGGAAAATATTAATAACATTTTTCCTTTTCTAGGATGCTATACATGGATGCTGAGAAGACCAAACAACCCATCGGTTATTTGTCAAACCCTGCATCCAACAAGGATTTGTCAAACCCTGCATCCAACAAGGATTTGTCAAACCCAGCATACCATAACTCTTCAAGAAAATTCCAAGCAGCTAAAGAACAAGACGCATAAAGAGATATCGGAATATAAGAAGGGCTTGCACAAGACCAAGTTGTTTTCTGTGGCACAATATATTGGACGAGCATTCCTCAAATTTCAAAATAAAAGAGTTATAACAGTCGCATACAACTTTAAGTAGGTCTGATAGATCTCTCTGTATGTATTTGTATTATTTGATCTATGACTAATTAACTGAACCGTCATTACTATGTAGTGATCATTACATTTGTTTCTTGCTTTTCCCGAAGTACGAAACCAGTACATTCCTGGACCCCCTCGATTATAATCGCAGATCGTACAGACAGTTCCTAACAATATTACAGTAGTAAGTGATTTTGATCCATGCATGTGTACTATTCATGAAGTGTTAATAATTATTAAATTTTGTTCATTAATACGAATCATAAATCCTATTATGCATACACTGCGTACAACTATTATAAAGTAAAGGGCGGGGAACAACTGCAAATGAGAAAGAAGTTGCTAGTACATACATACTGGCCAGTAATATAATTACTGAACATACTCTAAATACTTATTTATTTAAATTCTTTAAGCTATAATGTATAACTAATTCCTTCAATGTGTATATCATGGTGAAGTGTCACAAGCAACCTAAATGCAGTGTCCTTTGCGGATATTACACATGCGAGTTCCTTAGGGTTAATGAGAGGTACAGGACCAATGCAGAGGATGTAAGTCTCTCAACTTAAAACATAAGTTCAATGATTGAATACACATCTAATTGATATTGTAATATATTATCGTACTTTCGTGCATGCAGTTGACTAGAATCGAATATAGAACTAGCTTTGACGACAAAGGAATTAAAAACGTGCAGCGGGACCTCTGCCACTTCATCCATCACGAGTGATGTCATCAATATGTGTCAGTGTTATGGATAAGGCATATCCAATGATCTTGGGTTGAGCTCGGCGGACTCACCATATACCAAGTCTTATACGGAATTATGCCTCGTATACGGAAGGTATTCCGGATAAGGATGGAGAAGTAGAGTTCAAGTTGAAAATTACAAGGACTACTCGGATCATATCCATATTTGTCTCCTTAGTTCTACTTGGGCAAGGGGACATCTGTGGGTATAAATACAAGACCCCCTAGGAGGAGAGGGGACATGTCCAGTCAGAATAGACACCAATATACGTCACCAGACATCAACATCAAAGATAAGCTTAGACATACTTAATCTGATGCCACAGAGGCCGACAAGAGGGATCTAGCGCTATCTCTGATCTCATCGAGTTTATATTCGAGAAAGAAGATTACCCTGTTATCGACTAAGTGTGGAGATCCATGCCGCCAAATTGACAACGACTAGATTAGGTTCTCTCAAATATTGTACTCGTGTGATTCTGATATATAAGAGCAACACCGGCTTCGGCCAACAGGAGTAGGGCTATTACCTATTAGTTAAGGGGCCCGAACCTGTATAAAAACCCTTGTCTCCCGTCTCTTTTACTTTAATCTTGTCTATACACTGGTACCAACGATCCCCGTACTCTATAAATACCATAGTCGCGATCTACACCGTCGACAATATGGACTTTTCATCGACCTCGAAGGCAGCCTAGCGTTGAGTGATGAATACAAGTCTCTTCGGGATTGGAGCCGCATGCTTGTGTAATTAACAGTACAATTGGAAAATGACAGTATTAATTGTAAATATTATTGCATGGCCCACACTTTTCACTAATTGATCCAATATATGTGTATTATACCCTTATTACATATTTGTTAGCTGATAGATGTATCTATGTGTTAATTAATTAATTAATTAATTAATTAATTGCAACATTATTGATTAAAAATTAAGATTAAAAAATTTGGTGGGAAAATTTATATTTTCGCGTGAATATTTTCTTAGGCGGTTGTCACCCATTTTCATAGGCGGCATAGACATATTTTCGCAAGAAGCATATTATGCTTTTGTCTGCCTGGGAAGAAACATTTTCACAGCCAGACTTCACAAGCGGTCCACCTGTGATGATTGATCTATGTAGGTGGACCGGCCAGCCGCTTGCAAAAATGGAGGATTTTCGCAGGCCTTTGCCAACAGGCGGGTCGGGCATCTGCCTGTGTAGACTTTATGTATGCATGAGACTCTATTTATAAGCTTTAAATATTTTTTCTTCAAAATTGTTTATCCGATTGTACCATTGTATTTATTGTAATTAAATCCTTACAACAAGGTATCAGTTGATTGTATTAGGATCAAATATATATATATATATATATATATGTTTCAATCTGTTAAAAATTAATGTTTCAATTTTTAAGTTCTATGTTGCAATTGATCTTTTTTGCGTGTGAGAAATAAATGTTTCAATTGAAATTTGACTATGTTGCACATTCTTAGTTCTATGTTGCAATTGATCTTTTTTTAAGTATCGCACGTGGCACTATTTGGGTGATTTAATAAATATTTTTCATGTTTTACTAGTTTATTTACAAATGTTACACGTGGTGTTATTTGAACGTTTCAGTAAGTATTTTATGATGTTTTACTAATTCATTTATAATTGTTGCACGTGGTGTTGTTTGAATATTTCATTAAGTATTTTCTAATGTTTCATCAATTATAATTCGTTGTTTCATGTATAATATAGAAATATTTCAATAAGGAATATAATTATATTTATATATTTTATTATAAATATAATCGAGTGAGATCTTGTTGTAAAGATTTAATTGTAACAAATATAATGGTGAAATCAAATCGTTGATAAGATAAGTAATTTAGAAGAAAAAATATAGCTAAGAGAGAGAGGGGCTTGTATGTAGTATAGGAGCCCATAGGCATGCAGCGGCTGTCAGAGAATGGCTCAGACCATTTTCTTTGCAGTGTGTAGCATGCATGCCATACAGCCTGGGAGACGTCAGACATGCGTCCAATATTTTGTCATGTTGAACGTCCGATCTGTAGCTCTCCCCGGAGAAATAACCGTTGTTCGGTTTGCGTGCTTAGATTGGATTGATCAAAAGTTTTCCAGGATTTTATACAATCTGGTCCTTTTGTAAAACTTATTTCGCAAATAGACCCTTGAAAAACTTATTGCAGGAATGGTCCCTTTTGGTGCGCCAGAGACATTGGCGCCGCCGTCGAACATCACGGCGCCAAGACCGGTGGCGCCGTCGGGATGCCACGGTGGCAGCACACGCCGACGTGGAGGGAGGGCGGCGCCAGGGTGGCTGGCGTGCTCCCACCAAGCACGGCGCCAGCGATGCTGGCGTGCTCGTCCGGGGGAAGGGCACTTAACCCCCCACGGGCCCCACCCCAGCTCATCCTCTCCACTCGCCCCAGCCCGAACCAGCCCTTCCCAGGAGCTCTCAGCGCTCTCTCTCTCCCCTCTCACCTCTCCTCCTCAAATCCACTCAATTTGGAGCCGTTTTTTGTGGGATTTTTTGTGGAAATCGAAGAGCAAGGTATACTCCTCCATTCCCCCCTCTTTTTTCTCGTTTTAATCGGTTAAATTTGTAGATCGAAGGGTAACCCTAGAACCCATATTTTGCCCAAATTTTTGATTTTGAAGATTTAAATTGGGGATTTGTTGAGTATAGTGTTAAATGTGTGCAATGTGCTTAGTAGAGATACTATTTTTTGTAGTACATTGTGTTGTAATTGTACAACACAATAGTGTTGACTTGAATGGATGTATGGAGAAATTGATGTAGGTAAAAGTTTGTAGCTATGTGCTATATGAGAGATGACAAATGTGATATATAAGATAGTGGTTGATAAAATGTCACAATAATTTACTTGGCGGGAGATCATTTTGGTTTTGTAGAATGATAAGGAAGGATCAAACTGGCTATTGTCCTAGGCAGCAACCACCACCGGACGCTATCCGTCCCATGTGTTGGTGCGGTGACAAATGTCGTTTTGCAATAAGTGATGACCACAAGACATATCATCAGAGGTACTGGATGTGTCGCAATTATAAGTATAGTCCGGAGAAGCCTAAGCCCGAACCTAAAGCAAAGGGAAAGAAAGGAAAGGCGACGAAGCCAGTGGAGGTAATTTGTTGTACGTTCGAGGTTGCGATACTGCATTGCAAATTGTAATGAAAATCGTTTAAATCGGAGAATGTGAAGGTAGCGAAGATACCGCCTCCTCTGTGCGACTTTGTGGAATGGATTGACATGGAGATTGATCCCCGCGATGCGGAGATGCTTCGTAGGGAACGTGAATGGGAAGAGGAACGCATCGATCGTCGTCTCCGACTTGCGGTAGTACAGATCGCGGAGAGGAAGAGGAAGGAGGAGCGGGAGCTCAGGGAGATGGCAAGGGAGTTTGCGGAGAAGGAAGAGCGTGCGAAGGAGCGGGCGAGGAAGCTGGCTAGGGCACAGCGTGCCAAGGAGGCTGGTCCAGAGGCCGCGAGCAAGGGAAAATATCCTCGATGCACCCAGTAGTTTTATTGTACGGAAATATCCTCTAAGACATGTAATAACGACAGTATTGAAATATCAATTAGGAAACATTTTAATTTTGAGACATAAACTCGATGATGTACTTTGTTGTGTTTGGATGAAGTGACGTGCATGTATGCGATTTTGTATGTTTTGTTATCTTCGTATTTGTGTCATGTTTTGCCAGTATTTGTCATGGTAATTTTGTCTGTTTTGTTACGTTCGAATTTGTTCCCCAAGCGTCCTGCCTCGGCCCGGCAGCTGGCGCTGCCCCCCAGACCACGGCGCCAGTACGGCTGGCACCGCACCCCCACACCCCGAGCGTCCTGCCTCGGCCCGGCCCCTGGCGCCGTCCCCCGGGGCACGGCGCCAGGACGGCTGGCGCCGCTCCCCCACCCCCCCGAGCGTCCTGCCTCGGCCCGGCCACTGGCGCCGCCCCCGCATGGCATGGCGCCAGGATTTTTGGCGCCGCCGTCCACCCCTTCCCAAAAAACATATTCACAATACGAAAGATTGCAATATCTGTACAAGCAACCAAATCAACCAATTCACAATAAGCATATCAAGCATCACGTAGTGCAATTCTTTCAAACAAGTGGGACAAGTTCAATTGCACATCAAACATCACACAATCCACAAATTTATCACATAGTCCACAAATCCCCATATCGAACATCACATAGTCCAAAAATGCGTCACATAGTCCGTACAACCTTGGAGGCAAAATTTAGCATGATCACAAATGTTCTAAAAGATGAGAACTAGTAGAATTTCACCAAAATCACTTCTTCCGTTGACGCCGGAGAGCCTGTGACCCCGGAGTATACCTACATTTGAAATTACAATGTCTAATATTTAAATAAACAACGAGGCAAATGAAAGAACATATGACAATAGTAAGGTTACCTCTTTGTCCCTTGCCGAGCGGAACGTAAGTTGTATGTCGCGGGCTGTGACGCCTGAGGCGCATCGGGCAGCTGCGACATGCCTATCTCTTCAGCATCCGGGTCGACGTAGTCATAGCCCTCGTCGTCGTCGTCATCGTCGTCGTCATCGTCGCTAGGTGGAGCCTGTGCCTTTCCCTTTCCCCTCCCTTGTGGATGGCGTGATGATGATGAACCGCCAACTTCTTCACGCTCTTCTATCGTGATGGAGTGTCGGGTGGTACTTGGACGCGCGGATTGAGGTAGTGGTGGTGGTAGTCTGCGCGGGTGGTATACGTCGTCCAATCCAACGGACCTGCAACCTAGTCTTGCAGCCAACTTGCGGCACCTTCGACGTACTTTCTGCATTACAAAAGGATTTTGTTAGGCATAAACCATATGTTGCATTTTCAAAAGGAATGTATGATCATTTTACCTCGAGCACATTGCGCAATGTGTTCTCTGTCTCCTCACCACCCCTCAGAGATCCAAGGACATGGCCCATCTCATTCACGCTCCTAAGGAGCTCTCTGGACTGCAAGCAAGAGACGATGTGTCTTAAATATTGCAATTCACAATAAAATCAAATTGACAGGTGCAAGAGAACTTACGACTCTGTCTCTAAGTGGCGCGTGCTCCATTTGACTACCAAGCCTAGTCCGAACGTCATAGTTATCCCGGCCCTCGTCAGAAGAGCGGTCTTCCTCTATGTCGGCCTTGGTCCAAGAAGGACGTAGGAAAACTCGATAGTTCCTGTGCAGCCAACGAAGATACTCACCGTAATGCTTGTTTTGGTGGATTGGCTCGATGTACCTATCGTTCCTTTCCGCTGTCCTCCAAGCATCAATATATCTACTGTGTTCTAACCCCCAATCCTTCGCCTTCTTTGTTTTAACTCTGTTGTACCTTCAAAAGTACAATGTGTTGATGTGTAAAACATAGGGTTTACGGCACAAAAAAGAAATAGCGTGAATCGAAGCAAGCTACCTGTGTAGGTCCCATCCAGTTGAGATGTCCTCTACCGGGAAATCTTGCCTCTTCCCGAACTGTCGCATGACACGGTGCGGCAAGTGGTACTCAACAGCCCAGAAAAAAATCAGTGGACATTGATAGATGAAATAATCCTCATCCCGATTGCACAAGGTGTTCAGGGTAAGTGCTCTTGCCTCAAGCGTGTGATATGGTAGCCAAGTGATCTACACATGTACAAAATTTTTGTTACGTTAGTCCCTCTGACATAAAACTTATTGATAAAATTCGATTGAAATTTGAAATACTTACATGCCCAGGCTGGAGGCAGTCCATCTCGTTGACGTACTGCTTGTACGCCACCTCGCTACGAGCATGTGAGGTCGCCGTACCTTCAAATAAGTAGGCCACGGACTTCTCCATGTCTGGCTCAGCGTAGGGCCAAGGAGTAAAACTTTGCCTCCACTTTGGCCTTCCCACCGGTAGTCGTAGCCACATCCACACTTGAATGAGAAGTACACAGCCGCTAAGGTTGGAGGATGGTGCTTGACGACAACAAGCCTCGCAGAGCTGTCTATAAGTCCATGCCAACACCGCCGAGCCCCAACTAAAACGCCCTAGATCATTTAGATTGGCTATCAAAGGGATCCAAATTGACGAAGCAATATCACCACCAGAATCTGGAAAAAGTACCCCTCCTAGCAAATGCAAGATGTATGCACGTGCGTAGCACTCAACACGCCACGGCTCCACGTCCTCATCGAGGTTTGAAAAGTTCTGACTAAGCCAAGAAAGGGGTATACCATTCTGCTTCTTCTTCCTTCCTTGCGCATGCTCAATGATTAGTGGGATGCCAAACAACTGCTCCACCTGTGCAACCCATCCAGAAGTCTCCGTCCTACCCGTCACCGCATGTCCCCGTATCGGGAGGGCCAAGATCATAGCAACATCTTGTAGAGTGATGGTCATCTCACCACTTGGTAGGTGGAAGCTGTGTGTCTCAAGCCTCCACCTATCTACAAGTGCTGTCAAGGCAGGAGCGTTGAACACCGACAATCCTCTATTGATAACCATGGCGACCCCGAGCAACCCAGCCGTCCTGAGGTACGGGATGTACCGCTCGTCAAACATAGGGGGGGCGTGCGCTCTAACTCGGAGCGGTTGAAGCACCTGCAGAAATATTTTCAAATGGAATAGTTAATACAATGTGAAGCATATGTTATCGATACTTACGTACAAATGACTGGATGTCGATACGTACCTTCCCCCGCTCGATCGCAGCCCCGCGATGCCGGGCCTCGTAGCACTCCTCCAAGGCCGGGTAAGTCGGTGTCTCTTCCTCGCCGGCCATCCTGCATTAAGAGAGAAGGAATATATTGTCAGTTACCAATATTTGCATAACATACGATTACAAAATATATGCAACAAACCTAGTATGTATATGACTTCAACCAAAAAATACCTTGCTGTTTTTTTTGGACTTATTTTTTTTTGGACGCTTAGGGCACTTAGGTTTCTTGTGACCCTCCTGGTGACATAAGGAACACCTATTTTGCAACGGCGCAACATCAACTTGAAGACCTGAAGGTGGTTTCCTCCTAGAACCACCAAGGCCCGAGTCCATTTCATTCTTAAAGCGCTTTGATCTCCTCTTCCCCCTTGTCTTAACCTTCAACTCCGGGTCCACAACAAATTCTTCACCATCGTATGGTGGCCACTGTGTAGGGTCGAGGTATGGCTCAAACCGACTTGCCCATGTGTTCACTACGGCTTTCGATGAGAACTCGTATGGCATACGGTTGGGAGATTCTGGATCAATTGCATGAATCTGATAAACATTGATGAGATGTGAGCAAGGCATATGGTACAATAATGGCATTTGGCAACTACATGAGTTCCTCTCACCTTGCACTTTGAACGATCTAGCACCGAACCTAACACCCCCACGTGTTATTCCACCCCTCTCAGTGACCTCATATGTCTTACTCTCCTTATCGAAGCACCTTGAAGTGTGTTTGCTTGCCTTGGTGTTTTGCGTCCTCATCTTACTAGCGGCCTTCTCAGACCATCGTTCCCCTAACTGGACGCGTTTCACTGCTTCATCATGTCTGTTCACAAAGAACTCGTTGCACTTCATGAAAGTAAACGATACTATGGCTGTCACCAGTAGCCTTCGGATACCTACTAGCACACTGTTGAACTGCTCAGCCATATTGGTTGTTATGTAACCCCACCGGCGGCCATTTCTATCGTACGCACGGGACCACTTATCTTTCTCCAACAATTCTTCTTCAAGCCATTTACGAGGACCTTCGGCTACAACCAGTCTGAGTGCCTCCACATCCCTCTCAAATATCCACTTCTCGTCAATTTGACATATCCTTAGTAGCTCTTCCATTTGATGCTTGTTTGCATCGGCCTTGTGGAAATTAGCACTAAAGTGTCTCATGCACCAACGGTGGTGAACCGGTGGCAATCCTTCAACAGGAGTTCTCATGGCATTCATTATGCAGGCATATCGATCTGAGATAATACAAACTTCCCTATGCGGGCCAATCACAACACGTCGGACAAGTTCGATAAACCAGCACCAGTCTCGCGAGTTTTCTTTCTCCACCAAGGCAAAAGCTAATGGTACTAGACGGTCCTCCGCATCAGCTGACAATGCAGTCATCAAGGCACCGCTGTATTTTCCTGTTAGAAAGGTTGCATCTATAGCAAGTACTGGCCTGCAATGCTTAAATGCCTCGACAGAAGGACCAAAGCACCAGAATGCACGCATAAATATTTTCTTTGTCACCCCACCAATGTTCACTACCCTATTGGGATGGGTATCAATATGATACACTGTAATCGGATTCCTCTGCTTAATGGCTTGTAGCCCCATTCTCCATAAATGAGCTTCATAGCCTCTTCTCTTGCCCTCCAAGCCTTGCCATATTTCACTCTATATTGAAAAACCTCAAATATATATACAGCTAACGCTGAAGCAGAGAGGGTAGGTTGTAATTTGATGACATTGCATAACCTGTTTGCTATGAACTTCGATGTCAACTGCCGGTGGCTCCCTGAACCTTCGGCAGTGGCACAACTATGTGCCTTACCAACACGTGATATCCTCCACGTGCCACTGGACCTCTTTGTTGCGTGCACCTTCCATTTGCATCGATTGTGTTCACATTTAACAGTGTACCTCCTATTTGCGGCGGAATTCACAACACGATATGGATGATGGTGCACAATGGCGTACTCCTGGAGCCATAGTTTCAAAGCAACCATGGATGGAAACTCCAAACCCTTCTTTAGGCCATCCATCTGGAATGGTTCTGGCAAATGATCCATGTTGATGTCACCATCTAATATTGCACCATCGGCATGTCTTAGGTCCCTAAACTCAGGAATGTCCGGCTTCCTCCCAAACACCTTCTCGAACGCACGACATTCCTCTAATGCTAACTTGTCATTGTTGGTTAGTGCAGGGAATGGACGGTCATCATCGGAGTCAACAGCAAATTCAACATCATAGTTCTCAACACTTGGTTCCTCGCCAACCTCCTCTCCATTGACTTCCACCGAAACAGAGTCGTGACCAGCACTCAAGTGCACAACAAAGAAATCAACTGGATCATAATTTTTTCCTGATACTTGCATCGAGTATTCAGGGTTGCCTCCATACGATGACCAATTTATGTTGTTACCGGCATCTTCAGATAAACCTTCACTTACATCAAGCCCTTGTACTAACTCCTTTTTCAATTCCCTTGCTGCGTCCACACCGTCATTGCTGTGACGTCTCTTTGATGGTTTTCTCTCCTCTAACTCATTTCCAAACAAAGGTCTCTTCTTCTGTCTTTGCTCATCCAACTCTTCACGTACCAACTCAGTCTTTGATATTGATCTACTTGTTCCCTCATTGCCACGGTGTGTAGCCCCACGACAAGAAGAATATGTCACAAAATTATTCTCGTCGTAAGGATAACATGGAGACTTGATTAGATCCAAATTGTTTACGGTGCGTACCATCTTTGAAGCAAACACCTCTAGAGATCTAAACTGAGAGTCTTTTACTAAATCAAAATAAATTTCCCAATCCAACTGACTTAACACCTTCAGTACATACTTATGTTCTTGACCAACATCATACCTCCCATAAATATCAATCTCCACATTATCCTCAGTCCATTCAAGAACATCTTTTACTCGTGACATTAGTTCATCAAAAGTGGGACAGGTGGGAAACAAAATGGTCTTCAACGACATATCCTCAAACTCAACATGCGCACCAACGTAAGGTTCAACCACTCTACCACCGTAGTAAACACGAACAAGTCTATCCATCTACACCAAAAAATATCATGGCACTTTAGAAATAAAAAAATACCACATTTTTCATAAACGTCGTACAAACTAACCACGTGAACTAATACATAACTTAAATTGTTTCAAAGCTACTACTTAACCAAACATATTTATTTCACATCCAACTAACAATTCTTTCATGTCTCAACTAAATTTTTTCCTCCAACCATCCGTCCAGTCAACCAAACCACCTAAAAATCAACATTACAACACAATGTACTACAAAAATTCTTTCTCTCTAAGAAGCACATCAACATTACAACACAATGCACTACAAAAAATTTGTTCCAAAGCTAAAGTAATTTCACATCCAACTAACAATTCTTTCATGTCTAAAACTAAAATTTTTCCTCCAACCATCCATCCAACCAAACCACCTAAAAATCAACATTACAACACAATGTACTACAAAAAATAGTATCTCCACTAAGCACATTGCACACATTTAACACTATACTCAACAAATCCCCAATTTAATTCTTCAAAATCAAAAATTTGGGCAAAATATGGGTTCTAGGGTTACCCTTCGATCTACAAATTTAACCGATTAAAACGAGAAAAAAGAGGGGGGAATGGAGGAGTATACCTTGCTCTTCGATTTCCACAAAAAATCCCGCGAAAAACGGCTCCAAATTGAGTGGATTTGAGGAGGAGAGGTGAGAGGGGAGAGAGAGACGGCACTGAGAGCTCTCAGTTCGGCTGGCTCGGGCTGGGGCGAGTGGGGGGATGAGCTGGGGTGGGGCCCGCGGGGGATTAAGTGCCCTCCCCCCGGACGAGCGCGCCAGCATCGCTGGCGCCGTGATTGGTACGAGCGCGCCAGCCTCCCTGGCACCGCCCTCCCGCCACGTCGGCGTATGCTGCCACCGTGGCACCCCGACGGCGCCACCGGTCTTGGCGCCGTGATGTCTAACGACGACGCCAATGCCTCTGGCGCACCAAAAGGGACCATTCCTGCAATAAGTTTTTCCAAGGGTCTATTTGCGAAATAAGTTTTACAAAAGGACCAGATTGTAAAAATTCCTGAAAAGTTTTCACCCAAGTTTGAGTAAGCAAAGCCACCTGTCCATGGCAGCGACAGCAGACGACAGTGCCAACAATGACGAGAGGATGATCCTGGTAATAAGCTCAGACGGTGAGCACTTT
This sequence comes from Oryza officinalis, assembly GCA_008326285.1. Classification (NCBI taxonomy): domain Eukaryota; kingdom Viridiplantae; phylum Streptophyta; class Magnoliopsida; order Poales; family Poaceae; genus Oryza; species Oryza officinalis. The sequence continues at coordinate 22,801,008 of BDMV01000008.1, forward strand.
GAGTTGTTGGAGGTGGCAACAAGTCTGTCGCAGACACTGCTCCACATGATCGAGGATGACTGTGCCAAGAGCGGGATCCCTCTTCCTGACGTCACCGCCGCCATCCTTGCCAAGGTGTTCGAGTATTTCAACAAACATGCTGCCATCAGCCCCAAGCCAGCCACCACCACAGAAGCCATCGCTGATAAAGCTAAGATGGAGGAGGACTCAAGAGCTTCGATGTCGAGTTCGTAGACGTCGACAAGATGATGTTGTTCAACTTGATTTTGGCCGCAAATTACTTGAATGCGAAGGGCCTACTCGATCTGACATGCCAGCACGTTGCGGGCTTGATTTAAGACATGACACCGGAGCAAGTCAAGGAGGTGTTTCACATTGTAAATGACTTCACAACGGAGGAGGCGGAGATCCGTATCTACTTTTTGCCTATTTCTAGTCTATCTTATTGATCTCTACCCCGATTTTGACGTGGAGGAGGTCCTATAGGAGGCAAGACCAATCCCTTTATAAGGGCTAAGGCCGGTTCAATTGGATACAATCTACTTTCAACACAATTAGCCAATTAAATCGGTTTTTCAATACCGCATCTACTTTTTGCCTAGTTGTAGTCTATTTTTCGTCCATCTTTATTGATTTGCATCGTAAATTGTTCGTCTTCGTTGTGAGAGTATGAAATCCCTTTGTAGGTTTGTCCTATAAACCTTTCATTCGCCCACGAGACGGGTGTTTATCCTTGTTTCATCTAAATCGGCTTCGCTATCTGGTTTAATCTTACATAACCCATCTTGGTTTAGCTTTGTCTAGATCGACGTGATCGAGATGGTTGGTGACTTCATATCACGCAAGATGTTTAGGTGTCCCGATCATGATTGTCAACTTGGCCAAAAAAGTTGCCAACATGATTTTTGACGACCCCGTTGCAGAACGACTACGTCAACATCATGACCAAGCGCGAGGTTGATCCAAGCAACATCATACCTATAACCATGGAGGATTTGACCGAGGAGCAATGCCAAAAATTTGAGAAGCAAAAGAAGCTAGAGGAGGCGGTCTTGGCGAGCTACATGAAGACCTGTCAAGAAGTTTCCCGAAGTACCGGTCCTCTACCCTGAATCATCTCCAATGAGCTAAATCCCGATGACATTGCCCTCCCTATTCAAAAGCTCGTAGCAAGTAAATAGATGAGACTATCAATGCTACTTTTAATAATAAACTTGAGGCCACTATGAGGTCATTTTTTTGATAAGAGGGTTCAATCTATTTTGAGTACCAAACTCGGTACTCTCATGATCGGTTTGCTACCATCTAGTTTTATTCCAAGCACTAGGAAAGCCCCTATGAATCACATATATAGCAAAACTATTGGAGCGAGTAGTCACACGACGCAACACACCAAGAGTGAGGCAAACCCTAGCTCTGTGGCCGGTCTAACTGGTTCCCCCTCCTTCGGTCAGACCGGCCTGTCCACAAACCGACACCGGTCTCACCGGTCATCAGGTCGGTCTGACCGTACCTCTGACCACCAGTCAAACCAGTCCTACATCTTACTTGGGATGTCTTATTCATTAATGCTTAGCCATGCTTAGTGCTAATACAACTATAGGGATGGACAGTGCTATTAATTGTGGTATATAGACAACTTACATTATTGGGCATAAAACTTGAGCACTTACACTAAATAATGGTTGATGAAATATGTTGGACTTGGACGGGTGATAGGATGATGATGGGAGGTTGGTTTCCCCTGATGCAAGTAGCCCCGTCTAGGTCGTTAAGGACCAAACATTTTGACATCTAATCAAGCACCCTACGTACTTATCACATGCCTTATTTGAGACCGGCTTGTTCTTACTAGTTCTACTGTGATCATTTATACCACGTTGGAGAGTCGTGAGGCAGGTAGCCTTTGGAGGGCCTCGGGTGCCTAGGTTTGGCCGGGGGTGCCTCCCGCGTGGCGCGCCCGCCTTGGTCACATCACGCACGCACGTGACTGAGTCGTCGGGAACCCCAGCGTGGTATAGGTGGTTGGGGTGGGGCTAAGAAAGGGCATGTAATGAGCTTGAATCATTTGTGTACCGCACTCGACGGGGTGTGTAGCATTTGACCCTTGTTCATTTCGTGTGGGTCCAGTTGTACACCTCTGATCAGAGTATAATCTATTCAAATAGCCGTGTCCTCGGTTATGGACAATGCTTGATGTGTTAGTCAGTTATGTTAGCATCAAATGTGGATTATTATGGATGAGATTATGTTTGATAGTGGGGTTGGCATGTTATGCCATGTTGGTATGGACTTTGGTAGTCCATGGTTGTTGATGAGAGCGCCGTTTGGGCTCATTTGCTTATACATTTCAGAATTATATACTTGCTGTCCATAAATTAAAATGATGCTCGATTTGCTCGTCCTTGCTTATTTTACTCATTAATTGCTTAATAAAATTAGCTTTATGCAAATGTTGAACCTAGAGACCCACTATAGGCTAGAAAGCTTGCATACTTCTCTCTCCCTTATGTATATATAATTTTGGGTAAGACTTGCGAGTACAATCTTGTACTTAACCCAGCGCCGCTGTTTCAGGTGAGGATACCGGTTATGAGTTATGCTTCTTGTGTGGTCATTGCTCTGCTGAGGGCGGCAAGGGTGATGAGTGATCTCTTGCAGCTTGGCTCTTGCCCGGTTGGTTTGCCCTAGTGGGGTTGTGGCACCACCGGTTTTATCTTTTGCTTATGAGCTCTATCTGAGACTTCCGCTGCTATATTTATGTGTTGTATGTTGGGACCTTGGACCCTATTATGTGTCATGTACCTCGCTGCACTTTAACCCTATTATGGCACTTGCTATGTTGATTAATTGCTTGCGATGAAAGTGTGAGGCTAGTCGCATTCCTGGGGACTAGCTAAGCATGAGTAACGGGTTTTGATCGCTTGAGATAATTGGGGATAGCGCTTTTGGATCGAGTCACTGGGGTATGTTTTTGGTCGCCGCCTTCGTGTGGTTTGACGAGCATATGACGGAGTGGACTGGCAAGCTATCTTATGGTTATCTCTTGCGCTCACTACTCGGCATTCCGGTTATTATAGCAAAAGGTGTCAACCGCGACCATGGGCACTTTGGGACGGGTGGCTATTTATGCGTGTTTGGATCCCACTCCTCCAATTGTATGTGGTGGTCGCGTTGGACACTGGATGGTATAATACTCGGAGTGTCCACATCAATTAGAACATAAATTCCATGATTACTTTTACACTGGTGAAAGTGAGCTTAGGTTATCTGATTTGACATCAGTTAGGCAAAAGTATAATGAATATGTTACTTATTATATCAAGAGGTTTAGGGATGCTAGAAACCGATGTTTTATTTTGTACATAACTGAAAGAAATTTGGCTGACCTTGCTTATAATGGTTTATTTGCTCCTATTAAATAAAGATTTGATGGCAAACAATATCTTGATGTTAGTCAACTCATGCAAAAAGTTATGGCTCAAGAAAGTCAGGCTAAAGAAACTAAGAGGTTTGTTAGGTCTAATGATAAGAAACCCAGTGTTAGTACTGTTGATTGCCCTGATGATAATAATTCTAATGATGATGGTGGTGATCATGATATTTATGTAGCCAAGTTGACATGGACTAATAAAAACAAACCATTCATTTGCTCTAGTTTGACGCCAACTCCTCACAAGGATCGGCAAAGTGGGGTTAAGTACAATTTTGATATGGGCAAATGTGATAAGATCTACGAAAGGCCAAGTGATACCACCTTTGGAGGAATTGAAACATTGTACTTATTGTAAGTGGCATGATTCTTATTCTCACGCTACTAATGATTGTAATGTGTTTCATTGAAAGGTTCAATTGGCCATAGAAGAAGGACGATTGAATTTTACTGAAGGTTTCAAAATGAAGCTAGATCATGATCCTTTTCTGGTGAATGCCATTGACTTGGGTGACAAGAAGGTGTTGATTCGGCTTGAGCAAGCCGGATCTACAAAGGGGAAGGAGGTAGTGATTGGAGAGCCTCGACCTAAGATGATTGTTCCAAAAGGCCCAAAGGTTGGTGTATGGAAGGAGAATAGAAATGATGCTTCGAGCTCTAGAACACTAGAAAAGCCGAAGGTGTCTTTTGAGATGCTTTTGAACAAGTATCAGAAGGGGAAGGCCGAGCGACGTCCTAACAAAGGGAAGGGACCAAAATCACCTCCTAGAGAGAGATTTGGTCAATCTCCAAAGCAATTGGAGCCACCTTTTCCTTACAATCCTTAGGTCATGCCATGGGGGCCCTCTCCCATGCCACCACCGGGTTGTCCTTTTCCTTACTTCATGCCATGGGGGCACCGCTGCCAACGTAATTTCATCAAGATTGGGTGGAGCCATGAAGATCAGTACATGAGCGGTTGTCTTCAACAAACAAAAATCATTTTAAATCAAGAAATCGATTTGAGGAGAGAAGGGCGTCAAGGTGGAGACAAGAACTTTAGAGGTGATTACCATCAAGGTGGGGTCTCATGAGGTGCCAATACCTAGTGGAGATGAAGCCAAGGTGGTCCAAGGTGAGAAGACCAAAGCCGGAGCTAACACAGCGCACAATGTCGGTCTGACCAAGGCTTCTGGCCGGTCTAACTAGTGGCCATAGGCCAGTTTGACCATGCCCCACGGCCGGTCTGACCGACGCTTCCTAGGAGCCGAGCCGGCACGCAAGGCTGGTCTAACCAACGGCACATGGCCGATCTGACAGGGCCCCGAAGCCGATCTGACCGGGTCCATCCAGGAGGCAATTCAGGAGCTTCATCTTCATCAGGTAAAATTGCTAAGAGACATCATATTGCCCCTGTAACATAGCCAAATTCAAGGTGGATGCCTGAGAATTTGACGGCTTCACAAAAAGGAGGTTGCAACATCTTCATGCTCAAGAGTTGAAGGAAAAGAAAGCCAAAGAGTTGAGAGACAAGAGGTTCAATGAGTTGCGGCCATCACCAAGACAGGAGTGGAGAACTAAGCCAATAGAGGTTGAGAAGCCGGTGATTGCTCAAGATGAGGATAAGACTTTGATGGAGGTGAGTCATCGGTTATTAGCAATAATTCACCACCGACGGAAAATATGGATGTCAACATGTTGTGGGTATTGCCTATGGAGCTCCGTGCCATGGATGAGGCCGGAATTGCTCAACTTTTATTAGGACCAAAAGAAGTGGTTTTTGAGAAGCCCGATGAGTCTAATCGTCATATGAGGCCACTCTATCTCAAGGGGCACATTGATTGGAAACCGATCTCTAGGATGTTGGTGGATGGAGGTGCTGCCATGACTTTGATGCCATACTCACTATTTATTTCGGTGGAGCTTACCATGGAAAACAAGACATTGCCAACCGCTTTCTTCATCCTCGATGTGCAAGGTAACTATAGTGTTATTTTGGGTCGTTGTTGGATTCATGCCAATTGTTGTGTTCCTTCTACCTTGCACCATTGTTTGATTCAATGGGATGGCGATGAGCTTGAGATTGTTCAAGTGGATACATAGGCCTAAGTTGCAATGGCCGATGCTTCAATTGAGTGGCAACATGGGAATATTCAATGCTTATCAAGATTAGATCTTTCTAAATATGGTTTTATTAGTATTTCTGAAGATGGCTTTGTACCCATCTCTGTAACTTCAGCTAATTTAGCATGGCTAGGCAATGTAACCATGTATTATGAATAAAGACACCAATTTGGAGTGGTTGTAAAAGAGGGTGCAAGAATATATGTCTGCAAAGAACGATATTGGAGAGTCTATAGCAGATTTTGATGAAGTGGAAAAGTTGGGTCAAGGTTTTACATCGACCGGTCCATTAGAAGAGGTAGACATAGGTGATGGAACTATTCCAAGGTGAATTTTGTAAATAATAACATGAAAGTCGATTACAAGGTTAAAGAATATGTTGATTGCTTTGCATGGGAATACCATAAGATGCCGGGACTTATCCGCGAGCTCATTGAGCATTAGCTTCTAATAAAATTGGGATTTAGGCCTTATAGATAATCATCTCGTCGCTTTAATCCTAACATATACGATCGTGTCAATGTAAAGATAGACCGATTATTAAAGGCGAGGTTTATTAGGCCATGTAGATATGTAGAGTGGGTGTCCAACATTGTTCTGGTTGAGAAGAAAGGGAGTGGTAAGATTAGAGTGTGTATTAATTTTAGAGATTTAAATAAAACTACTCCTAAAGATAAATATATTATGCCTATAGCCGACGTGTTGATTAATGAAGCTTCGGGACATAGAGTCATTAGCTTTTTAGATGGTAATGTCGGTTACAATCAAATCTTTATGGCCAAAGACGACAAGTTCAAAACGGCCTTTAGGTGTCCCGGTTTTGTCGGTTTGTTTGAGTGGGTTGTCATGACTTTTGGGTTGAAAAATGCTGGTGCAATATATCAAAGGGCAATGAACTTGATCTTTCATGATTTGCTAGGTATTATCTTAGAAATCTACAATGATGATATTGTTGTCAGATTGGATGAAATGGAAGGCCATATAGCTGATTTAAAGTTAGCTTTTGAGAGGATGCACCGGTATGGTTTGAAGATGAATCCACTCAAGTGTGCTTTTGGTGTGTTGACAGCGAAGTTTCTAGGATTCATGATGCATGAGAGAGGTGTTGAGATTGATCCTAGGAAGATCAAAAAAATTAGAGAGTTTAAAGCGTCGATATGCAAGAAAGAGGTTCAAAAGTAGCTAGGTAAGGTCAATTATTTGAGAAGATTCATATCTAACTTAGCCAGTAAAATCAATACTTTTGTTCCTATGCTTCGCTTGAAGAAAGAAGCCGGTTTTATTTGGGGGGAAAAATAGAAAGAGGCGTTTGAAGAACTTAAAAGATACTTATCATCTCCACCCATGGTGCGAGCGCCTAAAGCTGAGATTCTGTTTCGGCTTTACATTGCCGTCGAGGACAATGTCATCGACGCTATTTTGACACAAGAGGAGGATGGCAAGGAGCATATCATCACTTATTTGAGCCGCCATCTTTTGGATGCCGAAACAAGGTATGTCTTTATAGAAAGGCTTTGCTTATGTTTCTACTATGCTTGTACCAAATTGCAACATTACTTGTTATCTAGTACTTGCATAGTTGCTTATCAAACCGATAGTATTAAACACATGTTGCAAAGGCCAATTCTAAGTGGGAGAATTAGCAAATGGTTGTATACTTTGATTGAATATGATTTGGCTTATGAATCGTTGAAGTCTATGAAAGGCCAAATCGTAATTGATTTTGTAGTAGATCATTATGTGGATATTGCTTATGATAATGAGGTCTATTTGCTTAATGTTATACCTTGGAAACTTTATTTTGATGGTTCTTCTTGCAAAGAGGAACAAGGTATAGGTGTAGTTTTGATTTCGCTCAATGATACTATCTTTGAAACATTGGTTCGTTTAGAGTATTTTTGCACAAATAATCAAGCCGAATATGATGCTTTGCTATTCGGCTTACATGTATTGAAAGCTATAGGACCTACACATGTAGAAACTTTTGGTGACTCAGAGTTGATAGTGCAACAAGTTGCCGGGGTGTATAAATGTTTTTATTGTCACTAAATAGATATTTTGATCAATGCTTAGACATTACTGTCAATTTCAATAATTTTTTCATTAGATATATTGCTACGGAGGACAATTCTAGAGCAAATAATTTGCCTCAGCAAGCATCTGGCTATCATGTTAAGAAAGGTATATTTTTTATTTTAGAAAAGTCGATGCTTGATTTCAAAATTTTGGGTTAAATTGGCAAAGTTTCAAATCTAGGGCGGTCTAACCGAGGGTAACCGACAAAGAGCACGAACATGCAAAAACAATGGAGGCCGAATTAATTGTAAATTTGGACGTTTGTGCCTTAGAATCAGAAGAAGAACGAAGAGTCCCCCCTTAATAGATTATTTGAAAGATTCTAGCCTTAGGGTTGATTGGAAAATTCGAGGGTAAACATTTAAGTATACTTTGCTTGATGGTGAGTTGTATCGCCGAAATATAGATGAGGTACTATTAAATTGTTTAGATAGTCATCAATCCAAGGTTGCCATGGGAGAAGTTCATGAGGAGATTTGTAAAACTCATCAATCAGCCCACAAGATGAATTGGTTGCTTAGGAGAGCAAGGTTCTATTGGCCGAAAATGATTAATGATTGTTTCAAGTACTATAGAGGATGTGAAGCTTGTCAAATGTTCGGCAATGTTCAATTGGCATCTGTCGCCGTGTTGAATCCTATTATCAAACCATGGCCGTTCCGAGGATGGGCTTTGGATTTTCTAGGTCAAAATTATCCTTCGTCATCAAAAGGGCATAGGTTCATGCTAGTTGCGATGGATTACTTCACCAAGTGAGCCGAAGCCATACCACTCAAAAATATGACTCATAGGAATGTAATTGACTTTATGTTAAAGCATATTATTCATAAATTTGGCATTCCTCAAACTTTAACTATGGATCAAGGAGCTTGTTTTATGTCTAAGGAGGTGTAAAGCTTTGTTGAATCTTATGATATTAAACTATTAAGTTATTCTCCTTACTATGCTCAGACTAATGGACAAGTCAAGTCAAGTAATAAGATTTTGTTGAAATTAGTCAAGAAAAAGATTGGGGAACACCCAAAGAGATGGCATGAGGTGCTCTTTGAAGCATTGTGGGCTCATAAGATATCTAAGTATGGTGCTACCAAAGTTACTCCTCTTGAATTGGTCTATGGACAAAAAGTCATTTTGCCGGAAGAGGTGAATCTGATATATCAAGTAAGATGATTTATCGGTTGAGGAGTATAAAACATTAATGGGAGATAATCTTTATGATGTGACCAATAAATGTCTAAAGGCTTTAGATGAGATAGAAAACGAGAAGAAGAGAGTAGTCAAAGACTATAACAAGAGAGTGAAAGGAAAATCGTTTTAAGTAGGAGACTTAGTATGAAAAACGATTTTGTCGTTGGGTTCTAGATCTAAGGAGTTCGGTAACTGGTCATCTAGTTAGGAGGGTCCTTATCGAATATGTGGAATCGTTTGAGGAAATGCATAATTTCTTAAGACTTTGAAAGGAGAACGATTTCAGAGAGCGATCAATGAAAAATACTTGAAGAAATATTTTTCAAGTATCTGGCAAGATGCATAGGAGATGATATGACCGGTAATTAGATTATCGCCCAACATGCTTTTAAAATTTGGATGGTGTAATGTTTAGTGTTCTACTTTTGTTGCTTAGAATTGCTTTATTATTGAACTTATGCCAATGCCTATGATATGTTTGAACCTTCTCATGTTTTGGATGGTGTAATGCGCATTTACTTTTTCTACCCTGTGTTGTTGTGCAAACTCAGAATTTTTTTTATTTTTAATTTTATTTATTAAAATATTTACAAAAATAATTTTCTATTTGAAAAAATTATAAATCTAGTCGCCCATCACCCTCTGGGAGAGCATTTTTTTCAAAAATTGCCCTCCCAGAGGGCGATTTATCTGACGTGACAGACGGCCGTTGGCTTTCGTCCAACGGCCGGCCAACGGGGGAGGGAAACTTCGCAGGCGGCCCCCTTGCCGCCCTCTGGGAGGACGATTTTTCACTGTGCTGGGGCCACCTACAAAAGGGAGGTCGGCTTGTCATTTTTGAAGGCGGCCCCCTTGCCGCCCTCTGGGAGGGCATTTTTTCACTGTTAGTTTAAAAAATTAAGTAAATCATCGTTTTGAGTACAAACAAAATGGAAAGAATTTTATAAAATGTAAATGATTTTGAGTACGAACTCGAATTGGAGCCCAAGTAGGGTTTTTTTCATCAAAATATTTAACTGTTTTTAAAAAAAGTAGGTAAATCATCATTTTGAAAAAGAACAAAATAGGAAGAATTTTGTAAAATTGCAAGGATTTATTTTTCACTCAAATTGGAGCCCGAGGATGGGGTTTTCTATATCAAAATATTGAACTCTACGCTTCAAAAATTAGATAAATCATTGTTTTGAAATGAACAAAATGGCAAGAATTTTGTAAAAATCGAATGGTTTATTTTTCATTTGGATTAGAGCCCGAGGAGGGGTTTTTCACCTCTAAAATGCAAGTTAAAGTTGTGTATAATTCTCACGTATGTTGAATTATGTAATCATGTACACAATTGAAGGTAGAATTTACGAAAATATAAGCACGTACTTATAAATTATAAGGAATACAACGTATCGGGGCGTAAAAGGAACTTTGCAAATCAAAACGATACAATCCCATTAATTTATAATGTGTGACGCATAGAAGAACACCATCATAATTAAACATTGTTATGATAAGATAGTTAAGAAGTGTCTTGGATACACGATACAAATTTGTGGGTCCCGACGAATCGAGCCTTAGCGTATCTACCGACCCCTTCTACGTCATTCAATGTGTATTGCATTTTCGTGCTCCTTCAATCGCTGGTACTCTACTTGTGTTTCAGACTCAGTTATCTTTTGGCCATGATATGCTGGATTGACATTGTTGATCCACAAAGTGAATCCGCACCTCCTTGGATTGCCCTGAGAAATAAACGTAGTTAGTAAGTTAGGGTAGTAATATTATGTAGATGGTAGCGAAATTGGAAAAATGTAATACATACAACGAAGTTGTTGTCTACGTTGGGCAAACAAAATATCTCCTCCCAAATGTTTGTTCAGCAAAGGAGGTAGCCACCTAGCAACGACATCTACAACCACAATTTGGACGCTCCGACCATTTAGGTAAACCTAATGGATTGTTCCTCCGGTCTAAGCTTGCAATTTGTACCTGACGACGTTTGTACTCCATCCATGCCTGAATGAATTGTGTGGTCGTCTCAGGTTGCATTATCGTTTGACTGATGGAAGTAACTCTGACTGTATCGATCCACTGTATGAATTGACATTTCCTTACATCCTCCTATTTGTACAATTTTGTAAGAAGAGGTAAGTGTAGGAAAGTAGCGATTAGTGGTACCGAAAAAGATCAGACTTACGACAAAATCGTCATCAACAATGTTAGGACACACGAAGCATCTTTGTCCTCTAGTTCGTTGTCTTACGGACCTTATTACCTGACAACGGTCACCACAACGACACTCTGGACGTTCCCGCCATATGGGGAGTCCCAGGGGATTTACTGCCATTCTAAAGCTTCCGTAGCAATTCGGCGTTCATGCTCATCCTTCCGCCTAAGGTAGTCCGATCTTATTTCACTACATGAATATCCACGTGTTCCATCGTTTTGTGGGTTCTCCGTATCTACCCACTCAATGAAGTTGCACACTGTACGATATGTCTACGTAAGATGTTATGATTGCACAGAAAAGCGTTTTATGTATTGATTATAGGTATTTGAACTTGGAACAAATGAATCATACCTAATCAATGTTTGGGCATTGAAAAAATCTCCTGCCCCGAGTTTCTACCCTTAGGGATGACTTAAGTATGCATCGATCCCCACAAGCTCATAACGGATGGTCACTCCATGGGGGAAACCATCCGGCGAGAGGATCGCTTCGCCAATTGAGACGCTCAACAAATGGAGCTTCCATTCTCACTAGATTCGTGGGAATTTGATAGATGATATGAAGAACTTGTATTCGACTTGTCTATTTTATAGAGGAGCAACCAGTGGTAGAACAGGACTTAATAAGAGCCATTTTTTCCAATGTATGTGATAACACGAGCACGCGTGAGCAGGATTTACTTTATCTTAGAAAACAGCGCCGAAAGTTGATCGTGACAACTCAAACTGGCATTGTGTCCATGCACTGGGATTTACTGTGCGAGCCACAGTAGTTGGCGTAGGGTTTCTGCAGCGTACCAACGACACGAGCACGCGCGAGTAGGAATTACTTTACCAAACAAAGTTGCTGGGAAAGTTGATCTTGACAACTTGAGCTGGCGTTCTGTCTGTGTACTGTGGTATACTATGCAATGTAATGGACCCAAACCTCAAGCGCCGAAAGTTTGTTGTCATACGCATAAGTAGTTGTAGCAGCACATGGACAACAGGAACCCTATATATTAATGGGTAAAGACAATGGAACTGTAGCATTAACTGCAAAAGTAGAATTGGTCCACAGAACTATAAATCAAAAGAACAATGCGTACAAGCACTCAAGAGGTGGACCACTACTGCCGAGCCCTCTTACCCTGTCCCTCCTACCCTGGGCCTTAACGTGTCCCTGGGAGTATGTCAGACGGTCCAGTGGTACGGCACGGCCTGCCCGTCCCTCCGGTACTAGTGTGACCGGTGGCTGCTCCTGGGTCTGCGGTGGTGGAGCTCCGCCAAGCTGTGTGGAGCCAAGTATCTCCTGGTCTGTCGTGCCCTCCAAGTCGTTGTCGTAGAAATAGTCGCCTTGACCATAGCCGCCGGCATGTGAGAAAGAGGCTCCTGCACCAAAGATCCCCGCTTGAAACCCTGTGGAAGAAAGAACATAAGGTTCATCAAGGTAAATAATACTTGTAACAACGAGTACAATTAACATAAGTAATGAATGATGCACGCTCACCTAGAGGGACTCGCGGATGCATGTATGGACGAGGGATCGACGCTCTGTGTGACGAAGTGCTAGCTCTGGCAAAGGCGTGGGAAGGCAGAGGGGGACCTGCGAGCCATGCATTTTGTTATGACATGGTCATGTTACCGATACTAAATCAGATATTACGGAACTAACCTCTGGGCGGAGCACTACCGTGGGAAGCCGCTGCTGTAGGTCGCACAAGTCCAGCCGTAGGGGCGCGTGGACGTGGTGGTGCTAGACCAGCTGGAGGTACCGCGTCCACGGCGCTGCGACAAGAGAAGAAGCGCATGATAGTGCTCATCGTGGACTGCATCCGGTCGAACATCAGCCTCTGCTCAGCATCACTTAAGTATAAGCCAGCGTCCAACCTGACTACCACCGAGTTAATATCGACATTGACAGCTCGTGCGGCATCGGCCTATTCAGGACATAAGTAAGCATGTTAGTACCAATCAGAGAAAAAAAGAAAGAAGTGAGCAGAAGTTCGACGTACCCCCATGAAGTACTCTCGGTCACGGTGCGTGGGGTACGTGTCTGTGCTAGCAGCAATGTGCGGCTGTGGGGCGGCTGGAGTGTAGGTCACACGAGCACGAGCACGAGCGCGAGGTAAGTACCAGCGGAGGTAGTCACAGTAGTTGTCCTCTGTGTGTGGCCAGAGCTCGCCGATCACCTTCTCTGGTGCTAACAGCCAATCGTCCACGTAGTGTTGTACGCGTGGAGCCTATAGTGTGCTGGCTTGTTGTCCCCGGCGAGTCAACCTATCAAGAGTAAAAACTTAGATAGCTCGATGAATGAAGTAACATCATATTTGTAATGTGGACACTTTGTACTCACGAGTGGTCTCCAGGGAGGACGGTAGGTGCCATGTCTCCGGGGAAAACCTGCCTTAGGCCGAACTGCCTCATCACACGCTGCGGGCAGTGAGGCTCGACGAAGATGTCGAACACCAACGGCAAAGTCGTCATCCAGTATGCCCAGTCACATGTGCACAAGGACAAAAGTCCTAGTGGTGCTCTCGCTGCGACGGCCTCCTCCGTGTACGGCTCCCAGATGACGTCGTTGGGCTGGAGACGGTCAAAATCGAACACCGAAGTCTGGGTAGCCCCATCTCACCTGCACATGGGCGTAACAACGTTGCAACATGCAAATATGGTACACATGTAATTGAATGTTATGAACGAACGTTAAAGAAAAAGAACAGTGAAATGTTCAAAGTTTGTACTTACCCCACGTCAACACCAGTACGTCCCCATCGTGGGGCTATCCTCTGGCCACTCTGCACTGTGGCCTGTCCCGTATGGTGCGTGGTCCACCACAGGCCGTCCTATGGAGAACCTCTCAGCTGCCCAAAGCTGAAGGAGAAGAGGGGAACCAGCGAAGAACGCTCCCGCGTCGGTCTTCGTGCACGCCTCACAGAGGGCACGGTAGGTGGCCGCCAGCACTGTAGATTCCTAGCCCCACCTAGGCACGTTGACTGGCTCAGCATCCGCAATGGCTCATGCATAGTGGATCAAACCCTTGTCGACGGCGTGCCCTGTAGTGCTGGTGAACATCACCCATCCAAACAACCAGAGCAGGTACGCCTCTAGGGCGCGTCGTAGCGAGTACTCATCGATCTCCGGGTGGAGCTGGTCAGCCTACAGTTATTAACCAAATATTAGTACAAATGAATAGATTGGTTCAAAAAACCATAAACCCGTTCTAGCAGTTAACTTACAGTGTACTGAAACAACCAAGCCTTGCTCGGCCCGGTGGTAGTGTACGGGTGTAGGGTAGTGGGCGGCGGGAGACCGGGAAGGCGCATCACGTGCGAGAAACGCTCCATGATATCCTCCTTCCATCCACCAGCACCGTCTACAGGACCAACTACGTCTTCTTCGAGTGGTAGCCCGAGAAGGTACGACACGTTCTGTAGTGTCGGTGCCATCTCCCCACAAGGAAGATGGAACGTGTGCATCTCGGGCCTCCAACGATCTGCCAGAGCGGCAAGGAGTGATCGGTCCGCATCCCACCGCTTTGCTAGGTCTCTCTCGTCCGCCCTCGCCTCAACAAGCCTACAAAGTGGTAGCAAGTCTGTCTCACGCAACCTACGTAATGTAAACCTCAAACATTACTACTATAAATTAGAGTCCAGTGAAATGTGTTGATAAAAAATTGGAACGAGGTGTACCACGAAACGTGTCGTGGGTCGACCCACAACAACTGGCGTAAAGTTCATGGACGGAAGGTGCCGAGCTGCACACCCTGGACTGCTGACAAGTATGAGCGGTGGTTCCTATCAATGCCACGATTCAAGAGCTCAGGTGTGTCGTCCGCCATACCTGCATGCCAAAGAATGATTAGAAACACAGTAAAAATTACTTAAACATAGTTAAGTACATTAGAAACAAATATTACTTCAACACAATGCTATAGAGATTACAACAACATTACAATGCTATATCAAATTGTTCGCAACATTAGGATACAATACCGAAAAGTTAGCAATACAATATCGGTGTACAATACTGGATACTTCATGGTTCACAAACAGTACAATTACAGCAGGATTCATTGAAATTACATGATACAACTACTTAGTCCGAATACTCATTACGATACAATATCGGTCTACTTCATGGTTCCCAAATAATATTAGACCATCGCATCGCCTGCGGCACGAGGACGTCTAGGACGTGCTCGCCTAGTTGTTGTTCCTTCCCCTGGTGGTCTCCTTCCATCACTTGCCTCTCCAGATGGACCAACATCCGCGACGCTAGGACCTTCCGCAGTCTTCGGGCATTTCTTGTAAGTATGGTCGCGCTGATCACACATGCTACAACGTAGAGTCCTACCACCAGCTTCGGCCTCGTCCATGTCATTTCTGATGCGTCTTGTCTAACGCCGACCCTTTTTCACCCTTAGCTTGGATGGATCTGGAATGTAAAAAACTTGGGGCCTCATAGTTGTGTAAGATCATGAGATCCCGAACCCATATATCTCCTCACTCCATATATGAAAGATTGTTTCTTTCCTAAAATAATGTGACACGTACACATCAGGAAGTATGCCACAATCACCGGCTGCGGCAAGTACGTGAGAGCAAGGCAGGTGTCGAAGCTTAGGCTTCATACAGCTGCAACTGCATCCGCCATCCGCCTTAAGGACACATTCCTGCACGGCTTGCTTGCGGTAGATACCACGTCTGCTCCTATCAACACACATTATCTCATATCGATGTACTTTTGTGCCTTGAGGAACGAATCTATGGCTTTTTGCCTTAGCTATTTTATCTTCCATGTACTTAATCACTACGCTGCCAAATATTATATTGTAATCTGTCATTGAGGGACCAATTTTCTTGTATCGATCTCTGAAGTAGGCCTGTGTACCGTGAAGGATAAATTCGACAATACCAACCATTGGGAGTTCTCGCACTCCTCGTATTACCCAGTTGTAAACATCGGCCGGATTAGTTGTCATTATGTCATATCGAGAACCATTGGTGTCATACAATAGAGACCACTTCTCCTTTGGTTCGTTCTCAATCCAATAAGTGAAATTTCGGATAGATGATCCCGACCTCCTTCTCATTGTGGGTGGGTCGTCATGTAGTGCACCAAGAGGTACGGGAGGCTCGTCAACTTCAGCTTGTGGCCGGCTGGATTGCTCGTGTATTTGCTTAGTTGTCAACTCAACCAACCTTCTCCACAACTCATTAAATTTCTTCTCTTGATTCTGAGCACAGAGCCACTTAAAAAGATCCATCAGATACTTGTTCTTGAATTGCTTGTAGAAATTAGCACCCATGTGATGCGTGCACCACCTACTCCGAAGATCAGGTCACCTGGCTGGAATCCCCTTCTCATCCCAACCGTTCTGCAAGTAGTCAATAGCCCGCAACATACCGGCATGACAATCATGTATGAGACAAACATTGGGCCTCATACGCACGACTGCGATGTGCACTCTCTCCAGGAACCAGTACCAGCTTTCAGTGTTCTCACTCTCTACAAATGCGAAAGCCATAGGTAACACCTGATTGTTCCCATCGGCTCCAATCGTTGTCAATATCTGACCTCTGTATTTACCGGTCAAGAATGTTCCAACTATGCATAGTATAGGACGACAATCCACAAAAGCGTTGATGCAAGCACCCAATGAGAAAAATGCTCTTTGCAGCACACTCTTGGCAGGATCATCAGCCGATTGAAATATATGCATGTCATAGTAAGTATTACTATTCCTCTGGACAATGCTGGCTAACAGACGAGGCAAATTATCATAAGATGTTTTAAATGTGTCATACCTCATCTCTAAAATCTTTTGTTTGGCTCTCCAGGCCTTGGCATAGCTTATGGTGTACTTGAATTATGTGCCTAATAATTGATCTTGGTTCAAAGCCATTGTTGCAGACAACACTGCTATACATCTCACTTACAACAAAAGCTGAAGTGATGTTGCGGTGATACTTTTTCACCCCTTGTAAGTGGCACTGGTGCTCGGTCACAATGCTAACTTTCCAATAATCAATCCATTTACCCTTATATGCATGAACACGCCATGGGCAATCTTCCCTCACGCACCCCACTTCGTACACATAATTGGTTGATTTGACCACCCTAAACTCTCTTTGCAATGAGACCGCCCAATGCTTCACCGCCTCCTTCATATTCTCCTTATGAGCATACATAGCATCCTGAATTACCACATTCTCTTTGTATTCCCAAGGTATATGATGCCCTTTGAGATAACAAGTCCTGAGAAGTTCTCTTTTGTCCAATCAGTGGGATTACATCATTTTCCTTATCGGATGATACGTCGCCCTCCGCTTGCTCGTTATCCGAATCTTCCCTCTCCATTCCATCAACAATTGTACCGACTCTCTCCCCCTCATCCGTCACGCCCATGGCCTGCACCACCTTTGTTTGAATTTCCTCATTTTCCATCGATGGTCCAACACAATCCCCCACATGGTTTGGACCCTCAACATCTTCGGTTTCCATTGCAATATTTCCATCCTTTTCATGCACCGACACAAAAAATAACAAGGGGCCATGAACGTTCAAAAGCCATCTCCACATACCGTCTCCAAGCATCAGTGATATCCATTGGCATTAGTTTCCAAAAATAACCTTCTGTTGCACGACTCACTACAACAGATACTGACATTGTGTTGACTTCTAGGTCTATTCTAAATCCTCGCAGCAACCAACTATAAATTGACTGAAATGTTCTCTCGGCAGGCCTATCGATGCCCTTCGATGTCATTTTAAAATCTGACAGATCAACACCATCTGGACCAAATCTAAGGTTGTCTTGACCGTGAACTAACTGAAATATGACCTTACTTGACATTGTGCCTAATGAAACAAAAAACGAGGTTAACTAAGTTTGAAACATAATCACCAGATCTAATGTCGAATTCATCATTATGTACTACGCCCTAAGTTATATGGTGCTCTAGATGTACCATATAACTCAAATATATTGTACGATTTGCACTATGCTCTAAGTCTCAATTTCTATAAATATGTCGTATCCCTTTGTTCTTAAATTATGCAAATATGTAGTGTGCTCCAGATTTGCGTAAAATATATGGCAATACAACTAAAATGCTACAAAAATTTCAGACAATACAATATAATGTATTTACCTGCTATAGAGTCAACAAATTGGCAGGGCTTCGCTGCTTTCCTTCTGCTCCCCTCACCCCTCTCTCATTTTCTTTTTTCTGGATTTTGAGTGAATATAATGAAAATTTAGAGAGGGAGAAGGGGTTTTATACACGGGGGGCCAAAAATCGCCCTCCAGAGGACGGCAAGGGGGCCGCCTGCAAAAATGCCAGGCCGGCCTCCCTTTTGCAGGCCTTTTGCACAATCAAAAAACACCCTCCCAGAGGACGGCAAGGGGGCCGCCTGCAAAAATGCAAGGCCGCCCTCGCCGTCCTTTTGCAGGCGGCCCCCAACCCTCGCCGTCCTTTTGCAGGCGGCCCCCAGCACAGTCAAAAATTGCCCTTCCATAGGACGGCAAGGGGGCCGCCTGCAAAATTTCCCTCTCCCGTTGGCCCTCGGCCAACGGCCGTCTGCCACGTCAGATAAATCGCCCTCTGGAAGGGCGATTTTTGAAAAACACCCTCCCAGAGGGCGATGGGCGACTAGATTTGTAAATTTTTGAAATAGAAAATTATTTTGTAAATATTTTAATAAATAAAATTAAAAATAAAAAAAAATCCGCAAACTCATGTCATATGCATGTTTACTTTAAGAACAGGGCCTATGTCGAATGTAGGTTAACAAATCAGTAGTTCTAATGGGCCACCAATCCAATAAAGTCTAACCATTTAGCCCAGTAAGAGCCCAACCCGGCCCATCATGGAGTCGACCATCTTCTCCTTCCCAGCCGCCAGCCATGGCTCTGCTTTGCTGCCCCCTCATTGCTCTTCGACGATTCCACCCAACTCACTCAGCGCCAGCCGCCATGGAGAGAGGAGGGAGGTAGCTAGGGCTAGGGATTTCCGGCGAACGGAGGTGGAGCTGAGCCCCAACAGTATATCCACATCCACCCCCCGACTCGCCGGTCACCAGACGCCCAGACGGCGCGAGCGAGCGAGAACAACGCCGCCGACGCCCTGCGGCCTGCTGCGCATGCGCCACCACCACCTCACCATCGCCGCCGCGAGGTCCCACGCCTCCCTCCTCAAGTCCGGCGTCACCACCCCCACACCCTGGAACCAGCTCCTCACCGCCTACTCCCGCTCCCCCGACGGCCTCGCCGCGGCACGCTGGGTGTTCGACGAGGTGCCCCGCCGCGACGGGGTCTCCTGGAACGCGCTCCTCGCCGCGCACGTCGCGTCGGGCGCGCACCCGGAAGCATGGCGCCTCCTCCGGGCGATGCACGGGCAGGGGCTCGCTGCCAACTCGTTCGCCCTCGGCTCGGCCCTCCGCTCCGCCGCCGCAGCGCGCCGCCCTGCCATCGGCGCGCAACTGCAGTCGCTCGCTTTGAAATCCGGGCTTGCCAACAATGTGTTTGCAGCAAGTGCATTGCTTGATGTGTATGCTAAATGTGGCCGCGTGAGGGATGCTCGTCAAGTGTTTGATGGAATGCCTGAGCGGAACACCGTCTCTTGGAACGCACTCATTGCCGGGTACATAGAATCTGGGGACATGGCATCTGCACTGGAGCTGTTTCTTGAAATGGAAAGAGAAGGTTTAGCTCCAGATGAAGCAACATTTGCGTCGCTGCTCACAGCAGTTGAGGGCCCAAGCTGTTTCTTGATGCACCAGTTGCATGGGAAGGTTGTGAAGTATGGATCTGCATTAGGGTTGACAGTGTTAAATGCAGCAATCACAGCGTACTCTCAATGTGGGGCTCCTGAAGATTCTAGAAGGATCTTTGATGGAATTGAGGACATTAGGGATTTGATCTCATGGAATGCGATGCTTGGAGCTTACACTCATAATGGAATGGATGACGAGGCAATGTCATTCTTTGTTAGGATGATGCAAGAGAGTGGAGTTCATCCTGACATGTATAGTTTCACAAGTATCCTAAGTTCATGTTCAGAGCATGGGCATGATGATCATCAAGGGAGAGCAATTCATGGGTTGGTGATCAAGAGTGCTCTGGAAGGAGTCACGCCTGTTTGTAATGCTCTGATTGCCATGTACGCTAGGTACAATGAGAATTGCATGATGGAAGATGCATATAAGTGTTTTGACTCTTTGGTGCTTAAGGACACAGTGTCCTGGAATTCTATGCTGACTGGATATTCACAGCACGGTTTGAGTGCCGATGCCTTGAAGTTCTTCAGATGTATGCGTTCAGAAAATATTAGAACCGATGAGTATGCATTTTCTGCGGCTCTGCGGTCCTCTTCTGAACTTGCGGTTCTTCAGTTAGGTAAACAAATACACGGTTTAGTCATCCATTCTGGTTTTGCTTCCAATGATTTTGTTTCCAGTTCACTAATCTTCATGTATTCTAAGAGTGGCATTATTGACGATGCACGGAAATCTTTTGAGGAGGCAGATAAGAGTAGTTCAGTGCCCTGGAATGCTATGATATTTGGTTATGCACAACATGGACAAGCTGAAAACGTAGACATACTTTTCAATGAGATGCTTCAACGTAAGGCTCCTTTGGATCACATAACGTTTGTTGGCCTAATTACTTCCTGCAGTCATGCTGGTCTTGTAGATGAAGGGTCAGAGATTCTCAATACAATGGAAACTAAGTATGGAATTCCTCTTCGAATGGAGCACTATGCATGTGGTGTTGATCTGTATGGGAGGGCTGGACAGCTTGATAAAGCAAAAAAGCTAATTGATTCTATGCCATTTGAACCAGATGCCATGGTGTGGATGACCCTATTGGGTGCTTGCAGAATCCATGGGAATGTGGAACTAGCAAGTGATGTGGCCAGCCATCTATTTGTGGCAGAACCTAGACAGCACTCTACCTATATTCTCCTGTCCAACATGTATTCTGGTCTTGGGATGTGGAATGACAGAGCAACAGTGCAGAGGGTAATGAAGAAACGGGGATTAAGCAAAGTTCCCGGGTGGAGCTGGATTGAGGTGAAGGATGAGGTGCATTATTTCAATGCAGAGGATAAATCACACCCAAAGATGAATGAAATCTATGAGATGTTAAGGGTGTTGCTTCAAGTGGAGAAGATGCTTTCTAATTATGAAGATGAAGATATTCTCATGATAATTTCCAGTGGCATATGAACTTGAATTTTGATAGCCCACTATTATGTACGATCTGTTCTCATCCACAGATAGTGTTATACCTTAAGTAAACATATATCATAAATATTATTTTTCTGACCATTTATTTGGTTAGAATTTTGTGTATTTCTTTGCACCTAGCATATTTAAATAGTACTATCAAGAGTTTTAATTTAGTTTCTGGGCAACTCACCAAGGAAATATTTTGTTTTTTAGCATGACTATATCCTTGAGTCATCCAAGTCCAACTGGTAAGGAAATAAGTTGCTTCATCTTCTTTTCTGAATTATTTTATATTCATATTAAAATTCTTTCACACTGCTTGCTTTTTGTCCCCAGCAAAGGGTAAGGATGCTGCACGGTGATCCTCGACATGTCTATCAGATAACCCAAATGGTCTGCCACCTCAGATGCTTTTCTGGGAATTCAAGAATGATGCATTGTTGTCGTATAGGACAACATGTGCCGATTATTCTCTTTTGGATGAAGAAATCTGGCAGGTACACCTACATGTTTATTAATGTTATATATGTTATTATATAATTTATATCTGCAAGACTGCAACTAGAGCTCACAAAGGTCATCTTTTAGCACTTGATGCTTATTCATAAATGCTCATATCTGTTATTTTCAAGCAAGTAATGTGAGGTATATGCTTATCTTTTCTACTAGTAATTAGGAATGACAGCTACTCCCATATACCTGTGGGCTGTGGTGAATCTTCTGATACATTTTCTTATGTAGCTCCTGCTGTTACTTCCTATTGTTCACTAGGCCAGCTGCAGAACACCTTTGGGCATCTTGTGATTGATTTTTTTATTAATGTTTCTTGTGAAATGTCAAAATTAAAATTGATATAAATATGACAGTATGGTGTCCTTTGTGTACCACTAGTCCACAACCTGCACTGGTTAATCAATCTGTGAGATCGTTGTCTTCAGGCTGATCTATTAATTGCTGTAAAATGCGAGATGGCCTTGGCCTGCTGGTATATTGAACAGTAAATTATTGTTTCATCAACAGATCAACTGTATAATTGATGAAGATAAAAATTCGAGTTCCCTATACAAAGGAGCTCCATTCCTACCGGGATTTTCCAAAAAGTACCGCTCCTTGAGTATTTCAAAAAACAATTTATAAATCTAGAAGCATCATGACTGAAAAAATAAAAACCTATCTAGTAGATAAAATAATAGATACGTTATTTACAACTGTGGAAAGATCTTTCATTGTTGTAGTCCGATTTTCTGATTTGTGCAGAAAAGTGTGATGCTTGGCTTTTTTTTTCTTTTAAGCATAAACAAATCCTTCCAGTTTCAAATATAAATGGATTTCAGATATCATACATGGATGATGGATCCATGTGATGTAGCAGTATAGTGGAGAGAATTTGAAATAAAGATATTACATCATTAGAATATGGGGGAGCAAGTAGTGACAATGTGGTCAGGCAGATCCAGATAGATGTACGGGATTGCAGAACTGCTGTGAATGTGGAAACTAAACTATAGGATGTTGAATACATATATGTCACGTGTTTTTTGGGATGTTTTGTGATAAAGTACATAATGGAATTATTGGCCAAGTCAAGCAAATGCAATGAAAATAATGGATCAAAGTCAGACCAATACGATAAACACAAACCAGCCTTTTCTTTATCATTCTTTAATTTATTCTGTAATCTATTTCATATCAATTAGCGTCAATCTATTGCAACTGCGATGCTCATTCTGTTCTAAGAAAAATTAGTGCAATATATACTGGTATAGTCAATCAAATTATGGAATCAGGATTCTGAAAATACATACAGTAAATTTCTTGTTTGTGCAGTATTCTGATTTGATTGAAGAAATATTCTCCATATAAACCATGTCTCCATATAAATCATACTACTTGCAGCCAAAAATACATGCTCCGGATAGACCTCATATAGTCAGAATTTGGAAGCTTAGTACTCTGTACCGATATTAGTTTGAAATAATTTGATTGGATATAGTGGTGCTCACTCTGTACGTTGTCGTATGACTTATATTGAAATAGGGAAGAGATGTCAGGTGCCTCCTAGCAGGTGAAGAGAAGAAAATTTCTGCACTGTTTTTAGTTAGGCAAAATTTGCCACAAGACATCCAAAATTTGTGTAATTGGTTGGAGGACACCGCAAAATCGTGTCACTGCTAAGGGATACCACAAAAATGGTGTAATTGGTTATAGGACACCAGAGGCATTATTTTATTATATTTGATGCAAATGGAGAGAGAAAAATCATGGAAAGTACAAATGTGCCCCTGGGCATTGTTCTTCTTCCTGCTTCAGCTCGATACCGAGCAGCAAAGAGGATGGGTTTGGGGGTTGGGGTGGGGGACAAAGTGGTGGCGGTGGCGAGGCCGATGATCACATCGTCGGCCGGTTTTGGTCGTCAGGGTCGGGGAGAGGAAGAAGCCACTCCGACGGTGGCCCGGCTTGATGGTGGAGCGTCGGCGGATGATGTCAGGGAGAAGAAGCAATAGCGGCGGGGGCCGGGGTCAGGGAGAGGAAATGGCGGCGATAGCGAGGTGGCCAGACGTGAGGAGGCGGCAGTTCCCATGCAGTAGAAGGCAGAGCTCCACCACTACAACCCCTTCTTCTCCCCGTCCGGTAACCGCGTCGGGTACCACCACTTCCATGGCGCCGGCGTGCCGGGGGACTCAGTGGTGCCCTACCTGCAGCCGGTGCGGAGCCTAGTGAGCTCTCTCCGGATGCTGCGCGTGTACGGCACGTTCCCGTCGTTCTCGCCGGACGCGGCACACCTCGCCATGAACGGCGACTTCTTCAAGACGCCGAGTGTCACCATCCTTCGATCTGACGGCTCCATGTCCTCCATGGCTGGTGCGAATGATGGCAGGTAACGTGGCGGCGGGTGGCGACACCATGGGCACGATGCCGCCATGGTCGAACTCAACAACCAGTGGGTCCATCATGCCAGCAATCGCGACGGACCCCAGTTTGCTTGCATCGCCACTCGCCATCGGTCATGCTAGCCGCTGTCAAAGCCTCTCGTCGCCGCCGGTTTTGGATGGAGATCGGGTGGAGAAAGAGCAGGTAGGGGCAAATTTGTCATTTTTAAATTTCTCTCTCCACCTTTTTTTCAAATATTATAAAATAATGCCTTTGGTATCTTACAGCCAATTACACCATTTTTTGATTTCCCTCAGCAGTGATACGATTTTGCGGTGTCCTCTAGCCAATTACATAGATTTTGGATGTTTTGTAACAGATTTTACCTTTTAGTTACTGCTGCTACTTCTATCTCGAGGCAAGCACATATGCGTTTTAGAAGAGCGCTTGCGAAAAAGCCGCTGGAAGAAACATTCATATTGATGTTTCAAAGAACCTGATGCATATGTAGATGAAGTGAAAAAAGTTGAGCATCTTGGTGACGGGAGAGTATTTTCCTAAATAATGGGAGCACAATAGAAAGGGAAAAGATATGCATGCAAAACCACATTGAAACGTTTACGGTGACTTAATCAATTTTAATACGTGCTATCCTGGGTGGATGAGTTTGCACGTGTGTACGTGTGTATACGAGCATCTTTGTAATGTGTTTTTTTAAAAAAACTTTCTTAGAAATATTTTAAGAACATATTGGTACATTACAACCGAATCTTGATTTACTTCTAATCATCATTTACTAGAGGCTAGATCACATGGTTGAGAATTTTTTAATATTTGTACTGTTTTTTTTATTATGTAGTATAGCGTTGCTCTCAGTTTGTGTTCTTTTGTGGTTGAGAATTTTCCTCCTCATGCAAAATAAAGCACATAATTAATTAAGTAGGAATATTAGCTAAAAAAAACTTTAAAAATATATTAATATGATTTTTTTAAAGCAAATTTTTTATAAAAAATTTTTGAAAAGAATGTATGGTTTAGTTATTCGAGTATGGACGAAAAACTAAGGGAGTGGAAGTTGGAAAAGTGTATTTCCTTTGTCCCACAAAAACTCAAAGTACTGGATGTTGATACATTCTAGTGTACGAATCTGAATTCTAGTGTACGAATCTGAATAACCACAGAAACTCAACTTAGTACTGGATATTGACATATTTAATTTGTTCAGATTTATAGTACTAGGATGTGCATCCAGTACTGGTTGAGTTTTTTTGAAACGGATTGAAACAGAAAGAGTAGCATAGAAAGCAGCCTATACTTGTTCCTTATTTTTCACGCGCATATTTTTCGAACTGCTAAACGATATGTTTTTTTTAAAAAATCAAAAGAAAAGTTGTTTTAAAAATTTATATTAATCCATTCTTTAAATTTTTTATAGTTAATACTTAATTAATTATATGCTAATGAGTCACTTCATTTTTTATGTGTGAGATATAAACTTCCAACACATCCTTCGAATTTTTTAAAAAATAATACAACTTTAATGAAAAATTATAAAAATAGATGTTGATTGATTAACATATAATTTTTAACAACTTGTGGAACAACTGAAGTTGGATAGAGTAGCAACCAAAGTTTGTTCCACAGGGTAGACATGATAAAAAAAAAGATTAGAAACCTGTGATATGTGTGCATGTATGTGAGTGGCCTGTTTTTAATGCGTGTGAGCAGGACCTATCCAACTATGGAGTTCGGTAGGCCATCATGCATATGCATGCATTTCTCATTTTCTATCAGACCAATTGGCTTGTCGAACAATCGACAGGTATTTTGATGTGTTGTTAAACAACGGTTGTTTGATAAGCATCTCGTCGAACTTGGTTATTCGACAGGTACTAAATTTGTATTTCAACCGATCAAATTATATTTTTATTTTTTTATTAAAATAGTATTATTTCTAAGAAAAATTCACTCCTAACACACCTAGCCTCTAATATAAAGGGAGACCGTCTACAGTGTCGAACTGCACACGAGCACAGAGCGCACCGAAGTAGACAACTGCCAAGCACTACATTTCCATGTCCACCGATCTCACTCTCCCAGCTTCCATGGAGGAGGATCCCGGCGGCGACATCGAGGCGCTCATCCAGCGGCTACGGCTCCACCAGCCGCGGCCCTCCCCGTACGCCGCCGGGAACCCGGCCGCCGCGGTGGCCCCCTCGCCCGACGCGGCGGCGGGCGAGCTGTTGTTCCAGCCTCGGAGGGCCGCCGTGCTGGTCTGCCTCTTCCGCGGCGGCGCCGGTGAGCTCCGCGTCCTCCTCACCAAGCGCTCCTCCAAACTCTCCACCCACTCCGGTGAGCCAGCCTTCTCGTTCATGCTTCTCCTTGGTATCATCTATCCGAATTTTTCGCTTCTCCTCGATATGATCGATCCGAAGCTTTTGGGGAAGGTGAAACCTTCGAGGGAAATGGGTCAAGTGCGTGCGGTGGATTGTTGGTTTGCCTAATTACAGGTTATAGCATATCGCCATTTCCAGTGCTTCTTTTACGATTCGTAGGTGAATTATCATTTCGGGCGTGTACCACTGCGAATTTCGGAAGAAGTTGCAAAACAATCAACTATAATCGAGTACGAGGTTCTAGATTGTAAGTTGCTTACAAAAATCTTAGGTTGTCATCAGTTATTATTCCAAGGAGGATGCAGCATGGTCAGCTGTTCCATTTATGGCGAGGGTGGCGTTTATGATTAGTGGAGTCTTTGACCCTATTTGGTGTAAACATAGCAATCATCCAATGAGTTGGTTATCATTGATCATACTTAAGAAATGGTGTGCATTTCACATTGACATAAACCATGGCATGATGGTTGGGTGGTGGAATGACGGTTATTTGTGATGATATATGTGAAATGTACCACATTTGTTTCCTTATGGTGGTTTCGCAAATTGTAGCTATCCTGAGCACATGAGCAGCATATTTGTGGTGTATTGTGAAGCTACAGTTTGTACAAATTGTTGGAATTGATTGCGCTGTTGAATGCTGAATAACGACATAGAATCTTTACTTTGGTGCTTGCTTGAACAAGTAGGGTACACCAGGTGCTAACAACGTGCTTCTACCAACATTATGCAATGCTTGTACTATGCAATGTTATAAGGTGCATATGGGCGCGCTGGTCCCCTTATAAGTGCTGTCCTAACTGGGTGCTCTCTTTTGCCCTGGTCCATAGAAAGGTTTTGAGCTCAGGAATTGAATCATTGATTTAGAACTCAGGAATTCAATAATTGATTTAGATTATTGGGTAAATAAAATAATACGAGTTGGCACCTTAAGTCCAAACCTTGACAAACTGTCTGCTCTGCTAAGTTTTAGTTGCCAAAGTTTTTATTTACAGATTCAAGCTAAAAAATGGACCTTTAGGCAGCTACTAGTTTTGTCTCAGATCTGAGCTGATCCTATCTTTATGGTTGCCCAAAGAGCTTGCTTAGCTCAAATTGGCTTGTGCAACCAACCTCATTTTGTTTCCTTCATCTGGGGTTTGCAGGGGAAGTTGCTTTGCCAGGAGGGAAGGCTGAGGAGGGTGATGTTGATGATGCAGCAACAGCATTAAGGGAGGCGAAGGAGGAGATTGGACTTGATTCCGCTCTGGTCACTGTTGCTGCCTCTCTTGAGCAATTCTTGTCAAAGGTAGAATACCATTTGATGCCTCACTGGAAAGAGCATGGAAGATGAAAATATATATTTTTTTTATAATAAGATTATAGAACTAAACATGCGCAACTAAACCAACTTGACCTGGGATGTATAAACTTGGTTCTCCCTTATAGACATTATGATGCATAAACTGGTAACTTTTCGTTCCAGAATCCTTCCTTGTTTGGTAGCAATCATTTTGTTCTTCCAGAATTACTCTGCAGGCTTTAATGGATAACTTTGTATGTCATGTAGCAAATTTATTCTTTGAAGTTTGAATTGTGCTTGCCAGTTTTTTTTTTTTAAAAAAAAGACTAACTTGGTACTTGCCATTTCATGCCATGAGGTCACGTGAAATTCCTAGAGAAAATCATCCAAGGTTTTTCAATTTCATTTTACAAAGATAAGCTAGTCTCTTAAAATTGGATTAGTTCAGAGAGGCTAATTATATTTTTTCCATGTAAATTGCACTATTTAATACTAAGATATGTTAGAGTTCCTTTGCTTCCCTTCAATACTTAATATCTAATGCACTACAATTCTTATAGGGTTGTGACCCACTGTTTTGATTACATCCAGATTATTTTCTGTACTTGCATTCAGTAGTAAGATTACTCTTACAATGTCATTATTGGGATTAATATTCTCCATGTGTTTGGCAGCATCTTCTGATAGTTGTCCCTGTTATTGGCATACTCTCTGATATACAAGCATTTAAACCTGTTCTTAATGTTGATGAGGTGGACAGCATTTTCGATGTACCCTTGGAGATGTTCCTCAAGGTTGGTATTATTACTGTCTTTCCATCATGCTAATTAAAGGACCACACACATTTCCAGGCTTTTATGTTGGTAATTGCAACAACCTGGGACCTGGGTTGCATATTTGTGATATTTCCAATTTAACCAAGAAAATGACCAGTTTATGGTGTAAAAGATGCACCAACCCTCATCGTTTACTGTCCTACTGTAGTTTTCTGTACAATATCTGTTTGAAGTGTTAGACTTAGCCAGACTAGCATACTATGATAAGGGGAAAAAAAACAATTGCTTTGTACAACCAGGGGATAAGAGACCATATTTTTTACTGAAATATTGAGATGTACTCAGTGCCATTTCTACCTTCGACCTTCTGGTCAAATACTGTAGGATGAGAAAAGGACATCTGAGGAGCGAGAATGGATGGGGCAAGAATTCACAATTCATTACTTCAATTATGAGAAAGGGAGTGAGAAGTATGTAATCTGGGGTCTGACTGCTGGCATCCTGATACATACTGCTTCAGTTGTATTCCAGCGGCCACCAGACTTTTCTGAGCGAAGAGTGCAATTTAACTTGCCGAAGTACTCAAAGGAGTGTTCTTCAATGCCATGAGCAGCACCTGCGAAACACTAATGTTTATAATACAGTTTCAGTTATAGACCATTGGGGTGTACCGCAGAGCAGATTTCATCTCAAAAGATTGCCACAGAATCAAAAGGTTGTTTTATAGTTTATATTCTTTGCACATTTTTTGTACATAATACTATAAGAACATTAACATTATGTTAATGCTATTCGAGTGGACCCCCAAATCCCCAGTTAGATGGGAGTAACCAAGTCTAAATATGAGTACCCATTGATCCACTAGTTTTACTAAAAAAATGCGCTTTTTCTTTGTTTCTTTATTTCTAGTTGAACTAGAGTTGGGCAATGTGCACCATGGATTAAACGACTCTCATCCCTACCCCCAATTGTCCCAATAAATATTGATGTAAACAAAGACTTGTACTAATACAGTTTGTAATATGTCAAAATCAGGTTGAATCCATTATTTAGTTAGTACTGGAAGATTGTAAATTCACTTTGTACCTCTGACCCTGTTGATTCTTCATTGATCTACTTCTTCAATCTGGATGGTGGCTGCTAGCAGAACTCTGGTCCTAGTAACATGGACCACTCTACATTGCATCTAGTAATCATTCATAAGTTTCCTTTTTCTCTGAGCTTATAAGTTTTCTAGTAGCTTTCAGTTCATCCTTTGAAACAATGGATTGGACTTGCTGTTTGTGGGTCCTTGTAGGGGATGGTAACCACAAATTATCATGGTTACCTCTGATGATTGACACCAGCGATTGGGAGGGCTAGATAATCATGTTTATTTCTAATGAAGAACAGTAGGGCAAACTAAGCTTATGCATCTGCTGACTATCTCAATACAGGTCAGTATTTCATAAACTTGATTGTATATTTACATTCCATGAATATTAATGGTTTTGCTTCTGTTCATCGGTCTTGAGGTCATAATTTTACTTTCATATGTACCTCACTGTATACAGCAGAGTCTTGTTATGATGGCATCACCCCCAAAAAAGAATCCTTTTTCCAATTCCTGTCATAATTTCAATGCATTGTTATGCTCAGAATGTACCTATTATTCGATGAATTGTTATGAGGAGATAAAAGGAAATCTATACTAAGTTAATCATATTCATGCCACTGGTGTGTGGTGACTGATCCAGTGAGATCCATAATTTATTTCTTTATGGCAGCCTCTTGATCGAAGGGAACGACGATGGCTGATTCATTTGTTCTTGTTTATGGAATAAGCGAAGCTAGAGTCTTTAAAAGTAAAGTAGATTTTAGAAAACCTCATGTCATGTTTTATGGTTAAAATTACAGAAAACCATAGCTAGTACGACATGTGGCAGTTTAAAGTTTCACAAAACCCTAGCCTTATGCATTTTGAGCGTGAATTTACTTAAAATAAAGCATAGAGTATATATGAAAATTTTAGTTCTGAATTTTTGATAGTTTAATTATATACTACTTTCAAAATTTTGTTTAAGATATGCTGAAATTTATTAAGATTTCAGTAAAGATGGGGGTTTATGAAACATTGAGACAATAAAACTTGTAGTTATGTGTCACATGTCATAATATCTGTGGTTTTTCATAACTTTAACCATAAACATGAGGTTTTATGAAATTTACTCTTAAAAGTATCGAAGGAAATGCTATTCTTGACGAATAAAACTCTAGCACATTCGACTACCCTGCAATGTACTAGTAATTGTGATGGCTGGATATATCAGAGCCATATGTATGTAAACTAATCTTACCCATAAAAATGATTTTTGTAGTCTGACAATCAACATGGAGCAATTTTCGACCTGTTAATCCAGCCATTAGTGTATCTGAATAAGTTGTGCAGATGCAATATTTAATTATTGTAATAAGATAAGGTCTCCTTGGAAACAAAGGGAAAAATTGATGAAACGGAGGATTGCAATCCTATAGAAAATAATCCGAGTTTGTTCCAGATTGGCTTCTACAAAAGGAATGGCCTATTTCACCAGAATTTTAGTGGAAAACTAACAAATTCCCCATGGCCGATTTCACGCAAATTTTAGTCGAAAACTAACATGAGGTCGGTTAGCCTAGGGTTTACAAAACCAATTGATTTTCGTGAAACCGTCGGTCATCGGTTTGTGGTAACGATCGGTTTTAGTTGGTTTTCGTACCACGAAAGTTACTTTTTTTTTGTCGATTTCCGATAAACTGGTGAGGAGCAATTTTTATTTTCGAAATATGAAGGTAAACTCTTGTCTAGCCTCGTGCTCTCTCTTCCTTGAGTCTAAACGTAACTATGATTTTCTTTAGGAATTTTTTAAAAATAATATATGTTTTTTTGAATTTGCATGAATATACGGTTTTGAAACTAACAAAAATATACCGTCGTCGTCGTAGCAACGCGACGACGACGACGACGACATCGCGGCTGGGAGATGCGAACTTGGTCGGAGTGGGCGAACGCGGTGGCAAGATCACGTGTTGGGAACGTGAAATCGCCGTGGCAACGACTTTCCAAGGCGGGGAAGCGAAGACGCCAGCGATCTCGCGGTTTCGCTTTGCGAAGTCGCGGCCATCGGGCGGCCACAACGCTTTGTTATTAACAATTAATTAATTGACCATTATTTGTTTAATTACCGTCATTAGTCATTATTTTATCAATTAATTAATCAGCTCGCTATCCCTTCATGCGAACTCGCTGCTGTCAAAAAAATTTAAAAATACACTTCTTTTTTCTCTGGTTTTTTTTCTCGCAACTTCGCGGACCGTAGTAGCGAACCCGCAGGAGGCAGAGTTGCCCTGCGCCCTAGCTTTGAGGGCATGCGAGTATGCCACGGGGAATCCAAATGCTCTTTTATGTTTGTGTTTAATAATTTGCCATTGAAAAAAAATTATTTCTAATTATTTATCACTTTTGTCTACGTGGCATGTCATCGTGATGTGTTCACGTGAAAAGCAACGTAGACCTCACCCGTCAGTCCCTCCCCTTTCTTTCTTCTCCTTCTCCGGCCGACACAATCTTCTCCTACAGATCTTGGCGGAGGAACTAGGCCAGCGACGCGGTGACATCGACGACGGCGTTGGAGGCAGACATCGCGTAGCTTTTCATCGGGGGATGTGAGAGACCAATCAATGGGCGAAGAACTCGACGATGGCCCTTGGCTGCGACAAGGCCTTGAGGAAGGTGTCGAAGTTGGTGATGTTGAGGTCGACGGCAGCGTTGGCATTTACCTCCCCCGCACCTTCCCTGGCTCCGAGCAAAAGTGCAACCGCCCTGTGCGGTGCCCCAACGAGGGAGGCAGTGATGAGGACGAGCACCAGGACAATGCAGCGTGCCATCACCACCATGGATCGGGCCCCTGCTCGCCTCGCCATGGGCCGTCCCTCCTCGTTCACCTCCTAGCCGTCCCTTTCGCAGTGGCTTCGATGGTGTAGCAGGGTAACTGTGACGGTCGGAGGAGGAGAAGAAAGAGAGGGGAGGGGCTAACGGGTGAGGTCCACGTTGCTTTGCACGCAGGCACGCCACGTAGGCACAAGTGATAAATTATTAAGCACAAACCTAAGAGGGACATTTGGATAAGTGCCAAACCTACCAATGGCAAATAGTTAAATTCCCTGAATGCCATATGTTCGTGGCGCCAGAGGACAAAGGCAGGCCCGCACGTTGCTCTGCCTGAGTTCGTATCTCCTAGCCGCGATGTTGTCCCGTCGCGTTGCCGGTCAGTGAGAGCGGCGTGGCTACAGCATCATCGCATCGTAGGAACGCAACGACAATATATTTTTGCGATTCAGTTCCAAAACCGTATATTCATGCAAATTCGAGAAAAAAACATATATTTTCAAAAAAAATTCTTTCCTTTAGTACCACCAACAACATTTGAATTTGTTTATATGTTTTTTCTATTTCTGTATTTTCAAAAGCATACTTCCTTCGTTCCAATACATAGCAATCTAGAAAAGGAGGTAGTGTCTAATCCTCTTTTAGATTGCTATATTTTGAAATGCAAGCAGTACATTCGAATCCCTAAACCTTTTCGTTTTTGATAATACTCACTCTATTTCATAAGTCGTTCCGACTTTTTTTTGTTGGTCAAACTTTTTTAAAGTTTAACCAAATTTTTTAAAAAAATTAGCAACATCTATAATATAACACAAAATTAGTTTTGTTAAATCTAGGATTGAATATATATTGATAATATCTTTATTTTGGGTTGTAAATACTACTATATTTTTTTATAAATTTGGTTAAAATTAAAAAAATCAGAGGGAATAATATGAAACAGAGTAATTAATACTCCCTCCTTTTCGTATTATAAGTTGTTTTGACTTTTTTCATAGTCAATTTTTTTAAGTTTCATCAAATTTATTAAAGAAATTTAGCAACATCCAAAACACGTAATTAGTTTCACTAAAACAAATGTTTGTTTTATGTAAAAATATTGTTAACTTAAATTTAGTCAAATATAAAAAAGTTTAAAATTATTTATAATATGAAACGGAGGGAGTAATACTAAATAGAAATGCGTTCTTGGCGGGGTGAACGGTCTAACTTTGTACGCGACACAAGACATGTACAGTAGGCAGGCTATTGCTCTCGACTGAAACTAGCATTTCTCCCACTATTCTCACCATCTTCCCGCTTCTCCGATCTCTGCCTCCATGGGGACGACGGAGGTGGAGGGCGCCGGCGCGGAGGACATCGAGGCGCTCGCCCGCCGCCTGAGACTGTACCAGCCGCCTCCCTCCCCGTACGCCGGCGTCGGCGGCGCCTCCTCCACGGCGGCGACCCTCCCCGCGAGCGGCGGCGAGCTGTTCCCGCCGCGGAGGGCCGCCGTGCTGGTCTGCCTGTTCCGTGGCGGCGGAGGCGACGGCGAGCTCCGCGTCATCCTCACCAGGCGATCCTCCTCCCTCTCCACCCACTCTGGTGAGCTCTCTTCCTTCCTCCTTCCTCGCAGCGCCTTGGCGTGGTGTGGTGTGGTGTGGGGGTCCGTTGGGAGATCGGGCGCGAGTGCGATCGATCGGATTCTTGCGCGTAAGTTCGGAGATTTGTCGGCAGCGGTCTCACCATTGCGGTCCATGCGAGCGGTAGGTTGGGGAATGTAGGGGGGCCATTTCCTAGGCTTTCTTCCATCGGTCCCCAAGGGGAATTGGCCGTTAGTTCTTGGCAATTTTTGGTAAGGTCAATGAAGCAAATATAATTGTTTCTGAGAGCATAGAGGAGCAAATTGTTGTGGTTTTAGGATCATTTTGGTGGATTTTGTTCAGGTATTTTAGTGGCATAGATGTAAGTTTCTTCTGTTTCTAGTGTCCTCTCTAGTGCCTATAGTTTTTATCAAAATATTGTGTCATATTGAAACAAAAACATATTATTGATCTTTTTGTGTGTGTGTGTGTGTTCGAAGAGAAGGGGGGGGGGGGTTATAGTTCACAAATATGATAGTTAGTCACTTTCTAGTTTCTACCATGTGGGTGATTCATTCATGAAGTTAGTTTACAAATGATCGTAGTTGTTTCTCTCTTGTCTTGTCCACTTCCAAATTATTAGCCAACTGGCTTTTGTGGAATGTTTTGAAGTTTGAACAAACAATTGTACAGATGGTTAGACTTTAGTTCGCTGTTGGTTTGGTCATACTAGGAACATCGTAACATTCCCTACTTTGGTATCTATTTGAGACAAACAAGTAGGGTGCATCAGAATTTACAAATTGTAAGCAACTTGGCCTCACCCCAGGAATTGTTCGCGCAACTTGGGATTCGGTTCTGAAATGAAACAAGATGACTTTTTTAACCTTATTTTTGAGTTGAGCCAACCAAGCCTGCGTATGTTCTTGTCATAGATTTTCAGTTTTGGGATTTGAGCTCACAAATGGTCCCAAGCTAAGGTTTGGCTTACACAAGAGTTAAACCGAGCACGCATTTCTGGCTATACTAGAGAGCTGACTTTGTTCAAATTATCTTCTTCAGGTGAGCTGATCCAAGTGTAGCCTGCCCTGGCTCATTTTATCTAAACTTGCTTCAACTATACCCAAAAATGTTGATGAATGGTCATAGATGCCTAATGCTGCTTCTATGCTTTTCTTAACTAAGTTTCTTGCCTAAATTTGGGATTGTCAGGGGAGGTTGCATTGCCAGGAGGGAAGGCTGAGGAAGGTGATGCTGATGATGCAGCAACAGCACTGAGAGAGGCAAAGGAGGAGATTGGGCTTGATCCTTCTTTAGTCACTGTTGTTGCCTCTTTAGAGCACTTCTTGTCAAAGGTGCAATGACTTCCGGTCTTCTTTTACATCCAAACTGAAAAAATTTCTTACAGCAGAGAAAACTGTGTTGCAATGCATCAATGGAAAACAGGGGAATCTTTTCTTTAAATTTTCAGGTGTTACAAATACTAATCTTTATACATTCTTGCAGCATCTTCTGGTGGTTGTTCCTATTGTTGGCATCCTCTCAGATATAGAAGCATTTAAGCCTGTTCTTAATGTCAATGAGGTAGATGACATTTTTGATGTACCGCTGGAGATGTTCCTCAAGGTAAGTTTATTTATCTTCTTACCATATTAATTAAAAGGCGTCACATGATTTGCACTTTATGGGTAGTAAATTTTTTACATCCTTCATTCCATGTTCATGACATATTGACATTTGCAATTTACTGTACAAAATAACAATTCACTGTTAAAAATGTCCAAGCATTACTGCCATAGTTACCATGCTGCAGTGATTTACTTTGGAACATGCCCTGTTATGTACGTTGATACGTTGAACTACTTTGAATTGCATGGCTTAATACAGTAAATTAATTATTATCTGCAAATAATGGCAAGAGAAATCTGCTTCTTTTTTTTTTGTTTGGACATTGTGACATCCAATCCATTCTGGAACGCTGCAGGATGAAAACAGGACATCTGAGGAGCGTGAAAAGATGGGGCAGACATTCACAATTCATTTCTTCAATTATGAGAAAGAGAACCAGAAGTACTTAATCTGGGGTCTGACTGCACGCATCTTAATTCATGCTGCTTCAGTTGTATACCAGCGCCCACCAGACTTTCCCGAGCGAAGAGTACATTTCAGCTTGCCAAAGTTCTGAAGGGGTCATTGGCAATGCCATGGATCAGCATATACTAAATACTGTTAACTTACCATGGAGACTCAATTATACCAACTGAAGCGTACAGCGGAAAAAAAATCCCAAAAAATGTTGCTGGAGAATATATTTTCTATTCTTTGCATCATTCTTTACACAACACGGTGATGTTAACATCTGTTGATGCTGAGTTATCTGAGTAACCTCCATTTGCTCCTTGTTGATGTCACCAAACAATTGCACTAATACAGTTGGGTTTTATATGTGTCGTATAGGTCACATTTAGTGTGTTGAGTGCTTTGTTCAGTCGCTCAATTAGGATCAGAAGTTTGTGAGCACCTACCATATTGCTGATCCTGTTGATGCTCAATTGGTCCATGCTTCTGAAACCTGTTTTTCTTCAATTGTTATCTTTTTGTTAACCTTTTCCCTATGCTTACTACAATCAGATCATGGTGTTGCTTTTGTCATGTCTCCATCGCACTAGGTCTCTTGATGTGTCGCAAATACAAATGGGATAAGATGAAAACTTTTGCAGGTGGCAAGTTTGGATTGGGCAACTCAACCTGAGACAAAACAAATGAGATGCAAAAGAAAGAAAGAAATGGTAGACAATGGATTGCCAGTGCTTCTCCCAGTATGTATGCAGATACTATAATAGCATTGCTAAACAATTTTTTTTCTCCTTCTTTCTCAGTTACATCATACTGTTACTTTGCTTAGTTTTCTGTTGGCTTTTTAGCCATCGTGTCCTCCTGTGGTTAGGCACTGTGCTGTAGGATTTCCTTGGGCTTTCTGAAAAACCTAACGAGTAGTGGGAGCTTTTTGGTAATAGAACTTTACAGAAGATTCATGGAGCCCACACAACAGAAGCATGCCTCTTGTAAATCTTTGGGTTAATCATGGTGGTGGTTTGGGTGGGTGGGGGGGGGGGGTGGTGGGGGCGGCTCCATGAATGTCATTTCCATGGATTCCATCATCCACAAAAATCAAATCATGCACCGCCATTTCTTATCTGCGCTTCGATTGTTGACGACAGCGATAGCAGGGCTCTATTGTAGTGTTTGGGAAACTTTGGTGAGTTTCAGAACAAGATTTATATTTTTTTGAGATTTTCTGGCAATAAAATCCCGTTTTGAATGAAATCCTATCTTACTATAAATTTATAACCCACTAAATTCTAAAGCTTAACATACAAAGATGTCACATTATTATCCACTAACAATTATTATATCTTAAACATCAAGCAAGCATGTTATATTATCTATAATTTTACAATTTACTAAATTTTAGAGTTTTAAAATGCAAGTATATTAAATTATCATCCGACATAATTCATATATTATTTCATGTATCTCTTCATCATTGTTTATAATATCCTATATACTTATATAATTCATCTTCACTTAGTTAATGTTATTTCTCTCTTTTCTCATTAAACAATATTACCTCAATTGTTTTTAGCCCTTAGATGATTAATCTATGGTCCAAATTATCTTTTTTTTTTTCTCTTATGAAACCACATCACCTTATTTTTATATTTGAATCATCATTCTATACATTATTTAAATTATCATAAACCATATCAACTTATGTAAGCTTATATTGTATAGCTATATTACACATTATTTTTATTTATTACTATAAAGTTACATTGTCATCATACTAAACTTTCGCAACAATGCGCGGGGTTTTATCTAGTTATAAAGGATTGTGGTAATCTTGTTTGGTTTAACTATCCTTTGGCAATTGGCATGTTGGTGTTTGGTTAGCTGATTATCCCTTATTATGTGCTCTAGAACATATAAGATTAAATTTGACAAGACAACAATTTGAAAACTATATTTTATTAAGGAATTATAGGTTTTTTTTTATAATAGGTAGTTTAGAGTTTCGAGCTTTGTTTGAAATGGCTAACAATTGGATTCCAAATGGATTACCTTCTTGCCTACTATTTCATGTGCTTTTCTATTATTCTTTGGTGCAGTTCTAAAATTGGCACAATTCCCTCTTCGCGTATAGTCACCCAATGCTATGTATCATCTTAGAAAATAAACACATCAGAAACAGCCACAAATTTTGGACTGTAGAGGGTGTTGAATTAAGAAGCTTTCTTTGCAAAATCGAGAAGCAAATATGGACAGGATGTAACACAACTCCTTGGAATCTTCTCTTAATACAATGATACACAAGCCTTTTGCATATCCCCCAAAAAAGAAGCAAAGATGGACAGATGAACTGGTACTGATTTAGCAATAACATCACTTGGAAACTCCTGTTATTACAATTCATTTGATCGGTATAGGAACTCAAACTCCTCATTTCATAACTGCACAAAAACACTTTCCTCTTAGTCCGAAGACAATTTTTTTGTTCATGCACTAATGGAGGTAATGGATTACACAAAACATGCCACTGAATGTGACCTGAGATAGAAATTCCCACTGAAGGAAACTTCCAAACCCTTGTGCTTTATACCTTTTCAGCTTTAGCAACACCACTCTGCAACTTTGTTGATGTTCAGAGTTTCAGACAGACAGACAGGGATGTGCACCTGTGAAGGAAAACGACGGCAGCACTAGAACAGAAGCTAAAAAGATTATCTGAATTTCAGTAGTAGGGGAGTGTGTGCTTGTTGTCTCCAAAGGCCACTTTGGTCAGGCAGGCGTGCCCCTGCAGTCCCATCGTCTCTGCATTTTTTGGCTGTCCATTTCTTCAGTCTCCCAGCTGCTTGCCATGCCACTCTGCTCCTCTGAAAAGATGGCGTATTGGCAATGTACATCCATGGATAGAAAGATTGTTAGTTTCAAGTTTTTAATTTGGCCAACAGTGGGGCTGAAATATATAGATAATGTTTGGTTGATAATAAGTTCGAACTGAAAATACTTTGTGAACTCCTTTGTGAAATAGATTTTGCAGTCTTTTCGGTGGTAAATGTTTTCTTCAAACATTTGTGCTAACTTTATGTGAATTTTCAGTTAACTAGTAGTAATATGCCCGTGAGTACCAATGAACATTGATTCATAGGCTTATGGACCCATATAATTAGGAATAGGCTCATATTGTCTTTAGAGAGATGATGATCACGCTCATGGAAGGGGGCTGTACAGGGCACGCTCCGCAGTGGGGTGGAGAGAGGAGTGGATGGACGACTCTGCTTTTAAGTATTTTCAGTTGACGTTAATCATGAAAATCTCGAAGTTAAAGACATGTAAAACTGAAAATCCTTGAAATATCAGCAAGCAACAAGCCGACCATTCTGATTGTGACCCTGTCATATATCCTGTCGGAAAGAACCATTGATATAGTAGGCTATCCGAAGAGTCTCCTGTCTACTACTAGTACCAACAGCATGGACCCGCATGTAATTCAGACAGACACTTGGACAAGTTTGTGGTTAACTGGTTACTGTGCTATGGTGTGCTGCAGCCGTTGAATTCAGTTAGTTACAGAAGTGAAAACCAAAATTCACTGAAGCAGAGGGTAGTTATCTGGATCGGTCAGTGACAAAGGACTTAAAGACAGTAAAAACGTTTTCTCTGAAATCTATGGAGGACAATTTGGAGCTTAGCATTTTATAAAGGTTTTCTTCAGGACCATTGACACCAAATGTACATGTTACTGTAGATGCAGCCATGCACTACACAGTTGTGTGAATATGGTCCAGACGGTGTCCACAATTTGTATATACTGACAGATGCAAGGCCAACAGTAATCCCAACAACAAATCACCTAACCTTTTTGGATCTAAAACCCTGCAGACTAGCAGAAAGGTAAGGGAAGAAGGGAAAAGAGCCAACACAGCTTATGTACAATCTCTTGTTCTGTTGCTGTCACTTGATCTCCACCACAGCTGAATGCTCCCAACTTAAGAGCAAAAGGCTGCAACCTAAGCCTGCAATTGAATGGAGCACTGAATGACCAAAAATTATAGCAGCTATAATAAGTACTCCCACCATTCCAAAATGCAAGTATGTCTGGTTATTATTGTTTATATTTTGAACGAAAGATCATATGTACCAAGACTCCCTCTATTTCAGATTATTTATGGTTTTAGATTTATTCTAAGTCAAACATTTTAATCTTTAACCGCCATTTCGATAAACTCATATAGTTTTACATCATGAGATTTATATTTTTAGATTCACCATGAAAAATGCTCTCATAGTACATAATTAACATGTTAAACTAAAAGGGCAAGTAATTTGAACGGAGTGAGGAAGTAATTACTACCCAATAATTTGTTCAGTTCAAGCCAAATCAATCACTGTATCTGATACCGGTGTCTCTGTGATAGTAAGTGATAACTGAAAATGTAAAATTGAAAAAAGCTGCTCAACAAGTTCAGGTACAACAAGAGGCACCTTTTTCACTTTTCAGGGTCTGAAATGAGCACAGAATAATGCAGATGGTCCACAGAGTCAAAGTGTTAGCACCATCTAGCTTAAACCAAATTTTTCTTGACATTGGTACTTTTGACAAACTGGTAGTAGTGCATTAACCCATGACAATAGTAGAATGAGCTATACATAGAGGATGTTTACTTAAGTAGTTCTAGCTTGCATTGCATGCTTGAGGCTTAAAGCTTAATGCTGGGTACTTGAGAACAGTAATTAACTTCATGATTTTATAATTACTAGTCATTGTTAATGTGATTATGCTAATTGATTTTTGAAGCGAATGATTATACTAATTGCTAATTAAGTGAGATGCTACTGTTCAGTGTTCATCAGTGCTGGCTTGTGTGATCAAACGAGGAGAGGTTTCTCCTCCATGGCCTTCTCCTTGCTCTCCAGCCGGAGCTCCAGCAGCAGCTTCACGACGGACCTCATCGACGGGCGGTTGATCGGGAGGCTGGACGCGCAAAGCAGCGCGACGTTGAGCGCCCTCCGCGTCTCGTCGCTGGGC
This sequence comes from Oryza officinalis, assembly GCA_008326285.1. Classification (NCBI taxonomy): domain Eukaryota; kingdom Viridiplantae; phylum Streptophyta; class Magnoliopsida; order Poales; family Poaceae; genus Oryza; species Oryza officinalis. The sequence continues at coordinate 22,842,127 of BDMV01000008.1, forward strand.
GCGCCGGCGAGCCTCGCGTCGAGGACGGAGTCGACGCCGTCGCGCTCGACGCCGCTGCACACCCACCTGACGAGGTCCTTCTCCCCGAGCTCCGGCCCCGCCGGCATCTTGCCGGTGAGGAGCTCCAGCATCACCACGCCGAAGCTGTACACGTCGCTCTTCTCCGTGATGCGCAGCGTGTACGAGTACTCTAGAAATCAAGAATCGTCAGCTCGTCGGCGGCGCCATGGCGATCGAGGTGTGCTGTGTGCAATGATAACTCACCGGGGGCAATGTAGCCGCAGGAGCCGGCAATGGCGGACACGGTGGTGGGAGGCGCGGTGGAGACGGCCCTGGCGACGCCGAAGTCGGCGACCTTGGCGCGGAGGTCGGCGTCGAGGAGGATGTTGTTGGACTTGACGTCACGGTGCACGATCGGCGGCGCGCAGTCGTGGTGGAGGTAGGAGAGACCCTCGGCGGCGTCGACCATGATGCGGTGACGCGCCGGCCAGTCGAGGAGGCCGCCCTTTCCGCCGTGGAGGAGGTCGCCGAGGCTGCCGTTGGCCATGTACTCGTAGACGAGCAGCCGCCGGTCGCCGCTGCGGAGGCTGCACCACAGCTTGACGATGTTCTTGTGCCGTATCCTGCCCAGCGTCGCCACCTCCGCCTCGAACGTGTCCTTGCCGCCGCCGCCGCCGCCGCCGGCTTCCACGGCCGCCGCCTTCTTTGCCGCGCCGCCGTTAGCCCAGAGCTTCTTGACGGCGACGACGGCGCCATCGTCGCCGCCACGGGCGCCGTGCCCGAGGACGACCTTGTACACCTTGCCCGCAGCGCCCGTGCCGACCACGTTGTCCTCGTCGTCGAGGCAGCTGAGGATGTCCTCCTCGTCGAACTCCGCCTTGTGGAACGACGTGACCACCCACCTCGACTTCTCGCCGGCGGCGTCCTCCGTGCTCCACCTCCTTTGACTCCTGTACTTGTGGACGAACCACGCGACGCCGAGCAGCAGGATGACGCCGGCGACGGTGACGATGGAGGCGGTGACGCTACCGACAAGGCCGCGGCGGCCGGCCCGGGCTCTGCGGCCGCTCGGGCACGAACCTCCGGTGCACAGCCCCGGATTGCCGAGGAAACTGTCCTTGTACATTTCGCCGGCGAACAGAGGAGGAAGGACGCCGGCCAGTCGGTTGTTCGACAGGTTGAACAGGCTCAGCTTAAGGTTCTCGAGTTGCACCGGCACATCGCCGGTGAGCTCGTTGTTCGACAGGTCGAGCGAGTTGAGCACCGGCAGATCGCCGAGCTCGGCAGGGATGCTTCCGGTGAGGCGGTTATTGGCGAGGTCAAGCTGCGTCAGCTTCTGCCACCGTCGAACACCTCGCGGCAGCTCGCCGGAGAGCGAGTTGTTCCTCAAATCAAGCCGCCCGAGCGTGGTGACCACAGTCATCGACGCCGGCAATGACCCGGAGAACATGTTGTTGGAAGCCGACAGTTCGAACAGGTTCGGCAAGCTGCCGAGCTCCGGCGGCAGCGCGCCGGCGAAGCGGTTGTCAGATATCAGCAACTGCGACAAGTTCCGCGCCGTGGCAATGGCAGGCGCGACGGCTCCGGACAGGGCGTTCCCGGCGAGCTCCAGCAGGTACAGGTGCGGAAGGCCCCACATGTCCGTCGGCACGGCGCCGGAGAGCCGGTTGTTGGGCAGCCGCACCCGCGTCAGCGTCCGGCATTGCCCCAGCTCCGCCGGAATCGGGCCGAAGAGCTCGTTGTTCAGCACGAGAAGCTGCTCCAGCTTCCCGGAGCTGCACAGCATCGCTGGAATCTCGCCGGAGATACGGTTGTCCGACAAGTCCAAGAACTCAAGCGGGCTGTTCTTCCCGAACTCCGGCGGCAACTCCCCAACCAGCCGATTGGTGAACAGCCTGAGGTCGTTGAGCGCCGCCGCGTCGGCCAGCGTCGCCGGCACGCGTCCGGTCAGCTCGTTCTGGTACAGGTGCAGGCTCTCCAGCCTCGGGGCGAGGAATAGGTCGGCCGGTATCTCGCCGGAGAGCTGGTTCATGGCGGCGTCGAAGAACCGCAGCTTCTTGAGTGACGCCATCCCCTCCGGCAAGCTCCCGGTGAGCTGGTTCGAGTAGAGCTCGACCTGGACGACGCTCTCCAACCCTCCGATGCTGCTTGGGATCTCGCCGGTGAGGTTGTTCGTGGAGAGGTCGAGGTTGACGAGGCTCTTCAGGTTCCCGATCGACGGCGGGATCTCTCCGATGAGGTTGCACCCGGCCAGCCACAGCACGCGTAGTCTCCGGATTCCGGTGAACGTCTCCGGCAACGGCGACGGCGCGAACTGGTTGTACGCGAGGAGGAGCTCCTCGAGGGCGCTCACGTTCGCCAAGAAGGCCGGGAACTCGCCGGACAGCTCGTTCCCGGCCAGGCTGAGCGTCAAGAGAGACGGGAACCCCGCGCCGTAGCTCCTCGGGACCTCGCCGGAGAACCCATTCCCGGCGAGATCAAGATGCCTCAGCGACGGCATCGCCGCGAGGCAGCCCGGCAACGGCCCTGTGAGCTCATTGTACGACAGGTCAAGCCGCGCCAACGAACGAAGCTCGCACAGCGGCGCCGGGAAATCTCCGGCGAGGGAGAGGTTGGAGAGGAGAACAGCGGCGACGGCAGTGGAGGAGGACGACGGGTTGGAGCAGAGGAGGTGCGGCCATCGGCACGGGGAGATGGACGGGGACAGGCCAGGGTCCCAAGCGGCGAGCGCGGAGGACGGGTCGGAGAGCGCGGACTTTGCGGCGAGGAGGTTGGCGAAGTCCGCGGGGAGGGAGGCGGCGCCTGCGCCGGCGGCGAGGAGGAGGAGGAGGAGGAGCAGGGGAGTCATGGGGGAAGCGTGGAGTGGAGCGAAGTGGGGAGTAATGGGGGTTGGCTTGACTGCTATTATAGGTGGGTTTGGGTTTTGAGTCGGGATGGCTGTCTCACTGACGGGTGGGACCTACCATTTTGTGTCAGTTTTGATGGAGATTAGGAGGGTTTGGGTTTTGGAGCGTGGGTAACTGACGGGTGGGCCCGTGATTCTGTGTCAGTTTAGACGGAGATTGTAGGGTCTAAATCGGTTAATCCTCTTTGGCGATAGAGCGAGCCAGCGAGGGAATTAGGCGTTTATTCTTGCTATGGTGAGTTGGTGACACATGAAGCTACCTACTCACAGAGAGAGCATGATACAATGGGGACGATGCAGTGGCGGATCTAAATTTAGAGCTTAAAAAATCTAATTGTAATTATATTGAGTGTTGGCTATGAAAATTTAATATTAGTCCCTATAATATTTTTTAATATAATATTTTAATTTTATTGCATGATTACTGGCTAGAACCGCTCGGGCTTGTCACGTGATGAATATGCTCCTAGGGTAATTTGAGAAAGTAGGCCCTTATGTTTTCTATGACTTTTAGCTTATAAGGAAATTTGTCAGGCAAAAGCATAAAATGATACGAAAGTAGTATTGGAAGGGTTTCACATAAGGAAAAAATTATATTGCAGGGTATTGCTCATACATGATGATAAATTTTGATCAAACAGTTCAGCAACAACAACTTTGTCAGTCAAATCTTCCAAGAAAAATGTAAATCGATATATAGTTTTTTTTAGTCAAATTAATCAAATGCCAGTTTACAAAGTTTGAGAAGAACCATTTTACAGTTAAATAATTGGCCAAGGATAAACCTGCAGGTCACTACTTTGAAAGGACAATGTCAATGTAAGCTTATTAATTAAGCTACTCTTGTAAATTCACACATTGAATTTTTGTAGTTGAATAATCATTCGTAATTATTTAACTAGGTCCTTTTATCTGCATCGTTTATTTTTTTTCATTTTCATTTTTGCGAGAACTCACATGTCTACACGACATGTTTTCTGTTATAACCTTAGCAGGTTACATAAATAGGTGAGAACCTTGTTTTTGGTTCTAGGGTGTAATGTACACATCTAGTATATTGAAAAGTATGTTTTCCTCTCGAGCAAATGTTCTCATGTTACTTGCATGTATTTAAATAGTTATAAAAAACTTTAAAAAATATATTAATATGTAATATCTCTTCACAAATGTACAAATTTAAATTCGACCTATACAAATTAAAACGTATATGTCAAAAATTTAAATTCATATATTTGTAAAATGATATATTATTTATTTTGTCAATTGTTTTAAAAAAATACTATTTTTTACAAGAAAATTTTTATAACTATTCTACGGCATGTAAAAAAGACATCTCCTCAATGAAAAAAACATATCTTTTTTTCAAATTTATAGCGGTATCCTCTGTCGCCTTCCAATTATTACTTAAGCAAGTGCATGAACCCAACCTTTACAGTTCTATAGACAATATTGCTTAGATCTATTTATTAACTCATACCCTCATTGATAGATTCTACTAATACAAAGTGATCTTTTTTATATAAAATATTTTTTCAATAATACCCGCAACCGTCATTTCTTGGATTGCACTATCAAACAATATTATTGTGTGATAATGCATGGCCACAAATTTCCCTCTCTTCTACTAGCAAGGCAGCATGAGATTAGCATGAGGTGTTGAGGCGCATGCATTTCTAGCGTACGAGTTTGCAACCTGTTGGTCCACATGGACATGGGCGTGGTTGTGCAGTCATGTGTGACCCTAGTACCGTGGAGTGCGAGATTAGCGAGAGCTCAATCCCTAAGCAAGTGCTTAGCTTGCTAAGCTAGCTAGCCATCGGAGCAGGAACAGCATGCTGATTAAGCAAGAAAGAGCTAGTAGTTGGAGCAGCAAGAGAGGCATGCATGCAGGAGCATGTATTGTGCGTGCGTGTGGTGTGCAACCCTTGCTTTTTTTAAGAAAAATGCAACCCCTGGCTTAGACGGATATATTCGCCGCACGAGATAGGGGCTCGGTTTTTTACCCGTGCTTGGTGTTTCAGTGTTTTGGGTTGGTTTTTCACCCAAATTAACATCTCTTTTTTTATCTCTTTAAAACTCAAAGAATACTACTGCAAAAAAAACTAATATTAAAATTGTCAGCTGTTACATGCACATAAATACAACACTTGTTGATTATTACATAACTAGCTGAATGCATGTGTTTTGCTACGGATTTAAAATATATTATAATATGACTAAAATGAATTAAAAAGTATTTTCCATAAAATGTTTTACCTAACATTTTGCTATAAGAAATATTTATCTTAATTTGATTTTATATGTGATTAATTATTTATTTAGATTTGATTGATTCTCACACTAAGTTTAAGGGATAATTTTGTAAGCCTACATTACAGAGTATATGGGATGGTATATTCATTGTCCCTACCATCACTTCTTTTCAAAAGATACCATCACTTCTTTTCAAAAGTAGTTTAGATAAGTAAAGCTGTTTAAATCGAGGAGGCAAACTGCTACATAAACACTACTTCCTCCATCTAAAATGAGTACAATTATAAGCAATGATCCTATAAATTTGTACGTCTATGAAATTAGCTGGGTGCCCTTATTTGAAGCTAAAAATGCTAGAATTTCTAGAGCTGGTACTACTAGTACTTTCCAAAAGCTAAAAATGCACATAAACTTTGTGTGAGACAAATTTCGAATGCTATTGCAATCTTTTAGATAGAGGGAGTAGCTTCTATTTGAATTATTAATAAACACATATGTTTAATTCGAGCAAGCAAACTGGCTAAATATAAAACACAGTGTATCGTACTCTCTCTCTCTCCTAAAAAGCATCTATAGAATTAAAAACCGTACTGTACAACAATTTAAAAATTTCTAAGATATCGATTCCAATTAATGCACGAATATCCAAGCATTTTCAACCAATCAGGAATTCGAAAAGGAAATTTAAGCAATCCAAAATTTAAGATTTAACCAATGTGATGAATGAAAAAGAGTTTTTCTATTAATCTTAATCTTTGTTAAATAATTTAGAAAGGACTATATTTGAACGGAGGGACTAAGGAGGTACAAGTGATTTCAAGGACAAGTTATGAACCAACTTATTATTACTACTAGTACTATTCTACTCTAACCGAACAAGCTCATGTTTAATCATCAAATTTAAAAAGAAGAACATATTTTTCAAGTTCGATTATTACATTTGCATCGGCCATCCATTGCGTCTCGTCTGACGCGTTGGCCGTTTCAGCTTGCACGCAAAATTAATCAACTACCATGTGGATGTTTTGGGAGTACTTCACAGAAGCCTATTGCATTGTGGCCATATATTACATCAATAAAATTCAAGAGATACTCTATCGTCGCTCGCTCCTAATCCATCGTGCACGGCAATTTATCCGCAACAAACTCTTCTCCGCCATCGCTTCTTCCTACTCACCATGAAAAAAAGATGTGGCGCGATAAGACAGATAAATTTTGTATACGATCTAATTAATCTGTAGCCACTGCGTTATGGCTACAGATTTGATCGATAAAAGATGAGCATGTCGCCGCGGGACGCGCTAGAGCCGAAACTTAACCGCCACCATCGTCATTCGTGCATAGACCGGCCAATAGGCATGCTTACCCGTTAGCTTGGGAGCAGATCAGCAAGATTATAAGCGCGTTCGCTTTGCTTGGTCTTGATGCCAGGCCAAAATATGACCATCGAGCTTTCAATGGAGACAGTATTAAGCAAGAGGGTTAAAAGACTTCTAAGCCCTTTATTATATGGAGAGAAAACAAGGAGTAGGAGGAAATACTATTGATTCAATAAAAAAAATAAGAAGAAAAAATTATATTAGTATTAAAGAGGTCTAGTGAATCACTCTACAAATTATGAGATTAAAACTACACTTATTATTTTTTAAGGACGGAGAGTATATCGTACTAGGGTCTTGCTTGTTTTTTTTCTTTTGGTTTTGGATTATGCATCTGCAGTCAAAAAGCAAAAAATAACTTGATTCTGGAAGGCGGATTCTCCTAATCAAAATTAATTTGTTTTTTTATTAAAATCCAAAATCTTTTATGGAGCTGCTTTTGTGATTTTGAGTGGTGATTCTCTTAAACCGTCACTGGAAATATTATATAAATTGCATTTTCTTTCGTATCAAAAGCTAAACCGATATTCAGTTTTTAACCTAGTGGCTTCTGAAAATCACACTCCAGAAGAAGGAATGTGATGATGAAAAGGAAAAACAAACAGGGGTTATTTTTTATCGAGGCTTGGCCCACCTGGAAAGATTTCTTCTCCTCCATTTTGGTACCGGAAAACTAGCTAGGCCACATGGTTACTTTGGATCTACTTTCGGGCCAGATTTCCTAATTCAGAGTCCAGCTAACCGTTTTTGATGGGAATTTTCAGTCCAAAGTATCACAAAAGATTCATTCCTTGAAAATAATACTCGAAAGCTTCTTTTTTACCCAGATATATACAGCATCGTTGCAGAGGAAACTGCGTTAACATATAAATGGAGATGAAATAAGAACGAACTAGGAGTCGACAGTAGCGCGCGTTTAATTTATGGCACTTAGGATTTGTTATTCTCCCTGTGTTTTCAACTCACTGCTATTTTTTTTCACGCGCATATTTTTCAAACTACTAAACGATGTGTTTTTTGTAAAAAGTTTCTATACAAAAGTTGCTTAAAAAAAATCAAATTAATCCATTTTTTTTAAAAAATTAACTAATACTTAATTAATCACACGCTAATGAACCGTTCCGTTTTCCGTGCGTACCGTTGGTTTCTACAGAACAGAGTAAAACACCTTAGCTTGTTCGATTTCGGTGAGATTTCGAACAGTGTTCATTTTCTATTTCCAGTTAGACAGTAGTACGAGAGCTCCATTCAAAACAGTAGTATAAGCATTTCTAGAACACTGATTTTAATAAAAAAATCTATATAGTTTCAGGCAATTAGGTGTTTAAAAGAGGATCCTAAGCAATATAAAATTTAAAACTTGACCACTGATCTGACTGAAAGGATATCTTCTCTTAACCTTAGTTTTTGCTAAACATAATATAAAATGTTTATAGTATGAAACGGAGAGAGAGTAGAAGAACATATTATAGTATTTGCTAAACATATTATAAAATGTTTATAGTTTGAAACCGAGAGTAGAAGAACATATTAGAGTAGGATTATTGGATTATACAGTTATTTTAATTTCACCATCATTTCAGGCCTATATTTTTTTAAATGTCTAGCGTCACCTACTTAGAACGATGATTTCATATTTGAAGCTATACCAAACACCATCTAGTAGGTATAAATACTTTCATCCTTACAGCCATTAACATATGGTTCTCTTTTTTTAGAACTATGTGGTTCTCATCATCCTGCGGGTTCATGTGTCATTGGGGTCATTGGGAGTGATCACACTGTGGAGATTATGGGTACCGGATACCCTCACGGCTGGCTTATCCGACTTACCATAGGGGATAAGTTGTGACTCATAATTATGTAAACCGGCTTAGGACTTGGGTATTACGTTACCATTGTAATAAGGTAACGGTCTATAGTTCAAAGTTGGTAAGATTGAGAAGTACGACATAGAGTGTGATTGGGTCTCCGACTTGTGACCCTACCCTCCAAGACTATATAAGGAGGGTGGGGCGTCCCTTGAGGGATATGAGACGAATATAGAGAATCAGAGAGAGAACTCACGAGAGCACATATTGAAAGAGATCAAGAGATCAATAAATCACTCGGCGGATCGAATCCCCGAAACAGGAGTAGGGTATTACCTCTTGTTAGAGAGGGCCTGAACCTGTCTAAATCTTTTTGCATACTAACCCATCGTGTTTGGCGCTTGACTGCTACCCCCAGTTTCTCATTGCCGAAACCAAGTTTCGACAGTTGGCGCGCTAGGTAGGGGTCAGTGTGTCAAGTTTTCTTCTTCATCTCGCCGACAAGCGCGATGGGATCTTCATCAAGCATCGACGACTTCGCCTTCGCCCCTGGGCAGGCGTTTCGCTTCGGCAACCTCGACTTCATCACCGACAAATTCGGTAAGCTCTCTCTCCTTGACTCGGATTCGAACCAGTCGGGAGGGGGAAACCTCACGGCGCCGTTCGGGTTACTGGACGACGCTGAGATCTACCACAATCTTCTGTCTTCCGAGTTGGAATCGATCCAATTGGAAGAACCATCATCATCATGTTGCGATCCGGGCTCAAGGGAAATTGCCGTCATGATTCAACCGCTCGGGTCGTGCTCATCTACCGAGATCGCTGATTACTTCAGCTCTTCCGACTTCGACGACCTCTATGACATCTCCACAGACGAATTCAACGACTCCGACTTCGACAAGGACTACGATCCGATGTTCTTCAACGTCCTCATGGCCGAAATAGCCAAGACTGACTCGGCCATGGCCTGGAGGGTTGCAGAAGAGGAACGAGCCAAGCTTGAGCAAGAGTGCAAGCGTATGGAGGAGGAGAACAAGCGCAATGAGGAGGAGCTCAAACGGAAAGAAGAAACTGACAAGAGGAAACGAGACCAGAGGGGGACTGGGCGCTCCGCCCACGAGGCCATATTCCAGACACGAGTCGACAACGCCAACATCTTTCTCACGCCGCAACAGAATGCAGTCGCCGCCCTCACCCTCATCGACACCATCATCGAAGCGGCACCCCCTGCGGTAACACCACTTTTAGACAAGATAAAGACTATCGTTGCAGCCACAGCCAACGGCGCTCCCACGAGCTCCGCGCGGAGAGCTACCGAGTCCATCGCCGAGACACCCGAGGACAGCCGCCTGCCGTCGATGCGATCCAAAGACTACCGGAGACCTGAGCGGAGCAAGAGACCCGAGCAGAGCAAGACACCTGCCAAGTCCAAAGACCCTCGCCATTACGTAGCATGGAAGCATCAAGAACAATCGGCCGACTCTCATGAGAGAGGTCACGGTCGGCCACCCGTCCAATATCGGATTTGTCATAACTCCAACTACCAAAGCAGCTCGCGGAGACCCCTGCCGAGTGACTTGATGGAGGTATTTGACCAGCGTCATCGTAAGCGCAATAGACCCTATTATGAAGACCGAAGGAGATCACCTGACAACAATGACGATGGAGTACCCGCGTTCACTCGGGACCTGCGTCGAGTGGATTGGCCAAGTGGATTCAAGCCCACAGGGATTGACAAGTATGACGGCAAAACCGACCCCGAGTCGTGGTTAACCGTTTACACCCTCGCCATCCGCGCAGCAGGAGGAGACAGCAAGGCCATGGCGAACTACCTACCTGTTGTTCTCGCCGATTTAGCCAGGAACTGGCTCACAAGCTTACCAAGAGGTTCGATCGATTCGTGGAGTGAGCTTCGGGACCACTTCATCGCCAATTTCCAGGGCACTTACGAAAGGCCCGGGACCCACTTCGATCTCTACAACGTGATTCAGAAGCCCAGTCATTGAAGGACTACATTCAGCGTTTCTCGGAGAAGAGAAACAAGATCCCCGACATCACCGACGACGTCATCATAGCCGCATTCCAGAAAGGTGTCCACGACGAGTTGCTGATCGACAAATTCGGGCGTAAGCCTCCGAGGACGGTCAAGAAGATGTTTGAAACAGCCAACTCCTACGCCAAATCAAACGATGCAATTAAAGCCTCGCGGCAAGACAAGCATAACAATTAAAGCCCACCGTGGGGCCCCACCTTTGCCGTCACCGGTGAAAATACCAAAAAGCTAAGTCATCATTAATTTTCTTCTTTATATGATATTTTCTTTTTCCTCTACCTCACTACATCAACTGGTCCTCTGTTGAACAGTGAGTCGGGGGCTACAGATGTTATATCATATTTTTGCAATAATTTTTATAATGTTTATCTCGATTGCTTGCGACATAATCCGAGTAAAAAAGTGTCGATCGAGTTATGAAACTCTATTTCCCTATGCTTTCCGTTTGGTTTGTCGATGGATAGTTGCCCTTGGGCCGAATCGTAGCACCTGGGAGCTCATTGGATGGAGTGTATAACGCACGGTGCTAAGTATTACTCGGAATAAATCAAAAGCATAGAGATAAAATAATTTATTTTTTGCTCTAAACAATTATGAAAGTACTCGAGTAGTAAATTCTGATATGTGAAACTTTGTTCCACTAATGACGAACTCATATTAATGACTAGTCGGGCAGAGTGTTTAAACGTGAGGAGTCATCTACTCAGAGAAATCAAAACCAACAAGAGGAGAATTACATGCTTACAAATATTTTAAAATGCTTGAATTTTCCTCAAGTACGATATTTGCATCAGATACTACTCATCCTACGTGTTTATACTGCAGGATCAATCAATTATACGTCATCGTCGGCCTGCCTTCGCCGCCGCCGACTGGTGTCTCCACCTACACGGTTGATTGGTGACATCACCGTTGTTGGGTGTCTACGACTTCATCGTCGGCCTGCCTTCGCCGCCGTCGACTGGTGTCTCCGCCTACACGGTTGATTGGTGACATCACCGTCGTTTGGCGTTTACGACTTCATCGTTGGATTGCCTTCGCCGCCGCCGACTGGTGTCTCCGCCTACACGGTTGATTGGTGACATCCCCGTTGTTGGGCATCTACGACTTCATCGTCGGCTTGCCTTCGCCGCCGCCGACTGGTGTTTTCGCCTACATGGTTGATTGGAGACATCACCGTCGTTTGGCGTTTACGACTTCATCGTCGGCCTGCCTTCGCCGCTGCCGACTGGTGTTTCTGCCCACACGGTTGATTGGTGACATCACTGTCGTTTGGCGTTTATGACTTCATTGTCGGCTTGCCTTCGCCGCCGCCGACTGGTGTGTCCGCCTACACGGTTGATTGGTGACATCACCATCGTTTGGCGTTTACGACTTCATCGTCGGCTTGCCTTCGCCGCCACCGACTGGTGTCTCCACCTACACGGTTGATTGGTGACATCACCGTCGTTTAGCGTTTACGACTTCATCGTCGGCTTGCCTGCGTCGCCGCCGACTGGTATTTCCGCCTACACGGTTGATGAGTGACATCATCGTCGTTTGGCATCTACGACTTCATCGTCGGCCTGCCTTCGCCGTCACCGACTGGTGTCTCCGCCTACACGGTTGATTGGTGACATCGCCGTTGTTGGGCGTCTACGACTTCATCGTCGGCCTGCCTTCGTCGGCGCCGACTGGTGTTTCCGCCTACACGGTTGATTGGTGACGTCACCGTCGTTTGGCGTTTACGACTTCATCGTCAGCTTGCCATCGTCGACTTCATCGTCGGCCTGCCTTCGCCGCCGCCAACTAGTGTTTCCGTCTACAAGGTTGATTGGTGACATCACCGTCATTTGGCGTCTACGACTTCATCGTCGGCTTGCCTTCGCCGCCGCCGACTGGTGTTTTTCGCCTACACGGTTGATTGGTGACATCACCGTCGTTTGGTGTCTACGACTTCATCGTCGGCTTGCCTTTGCCCCCGCCGACTGGTGTTTCCGCCTACACGGTTGATTGGTGACATCACCGTCGTTGGACATCTACGACTTCATCGTCGGCCTGCCTTCGCCGCCGCCGACTGTTGTCTCCGCCTACACGGTTAATTGGTGACATCACTGTTGTTGGGCGTCTACAACTTCATTGTCGGCCTGCCTTCGCCGCCGCCGACTGTTGTCTCCGCCTGCACGGTTGATTAGTGACATCACCTTTATTGGGCATCTATGACTTCATCGTCAGCTTGCCTTCGCCGCCGCCGAGTGGTGTTTTCCGCCTACACGGTTGATTGGTGACATCACCGTTGTTGGGCGTCTACGTTTTCATCGTCGACTAGTTCTATTGCCTCTACTTCGCAAGCTTCGTCACTTCGCCAACCAAGAGCCTCAACATGACATCCTCTATGTGTATCTTCACTCAAGCAATGGCTACTCAATGACAAACTATAGTTCTTGACTCTATGATCGGTTGTTTCCCAACTAAGCATAGAGTCAGGGGCTACACAAATACAAGACCCAAAATCTTCGCTCCAGAGCAAGCTTTCTACTTCAGCGACTCCAACATTTTCACTGATAACTTTGGCTCTCAGTTGATGCTACAGTCTACGTCATGGAGTTTGGAGTTCTTCGCCACACTCATGCTAGCGTCAAGGAAACTACTTGGGCTTCGATATCTTCTCAACAGTTTGATTGATTATTATCATCGGCACCTTCGTCATCGGCATTATCTTCATCTTCAGTCAACTACCATCAACCAAGTTTTTTGCTTCAGGAGTTTGGGCTTCATCTACACTAAAATTTGACTGGGACACCAACGCCGCCATTTTCATCAACATCTTGCCATGTCTCTTCGGCATTACCTATTCTGCTACTGTTGACGGACAACTTTGTCTCTACAACTGGTTGTTTTTTCTACGATGGATCGTCATCACCACCGGTTGCGTCTGTCACAGTTGGTTGGCCTATTATGCCACAACTGATTAGTATTTTCGTCTTTATCGTCCGGCTATCTCCGTCGTTGCCGACTGGTGGTCTCGTCGTCATTGCTGGCCTACGTCGTCGATGCGGATGTGCATCTTCATCTTCAACACCGACTTGCCTTGGTCGCCAATGACTGTCGTCATTACTGCTGGTCCCGTTTTATCACCGCCGACTATTTTTTTCTTCTCCATGGTTGGTGGATTTCACCATCGCTGTTGATGGGCAACTACGTCTCCACCACCGATATCTTCGTTACCTTTGATGGGCAATTTTATCTTCACATTGGTGGTCTCGCTTCCATGCCGATTGCATCAGTTGCCATCAACGGATAATCTCGATTGCGACAGAAGGACAAGCAACATACTCAGGGGCTTAATAGCTCTAGCATGAGGATCATACCTTCAATTTGGCCTTATTCTGGATATATGCAACATGAATTCATGGCCGTGAGCTTATTTCCTATATTCATGGTCTGGATCAATCATTATTTCCCACAAGGGTCACAAGCTGAGTTCTTGCGCCAGTTGAGATTCAATTATCAAATCTATTTTGGTGCATCCCATGAGGGATAACCATTCGGATCAGAAGATGAAGTGGCGGAGAGGACGCCGGCGCTTCAGTAATTTTTAGGGTATCGGTAGGCTTTCTCGTATTTGGGCCGAGATCCATGAGAGACCTACAGCCCATTGATCAGGTGTGACTAGACACGTGTCTCTAGGGACTTTAGCAGATTTGCCCTAGCAATATGCGCCTGTCTTATTGCCGAATGCCTTTAAAATCATTTCATACAGCAGTTACACAACTTGTTGAAGGTTGGTACGATGCAACTTGGAAGGTGACAAACAGTAAAGTTTTTTATAACTGTCCTGGTAACTTTTTTATAGGTTGCAGGAGCTGTTTGGTTTTTACAAAGCATTTGATTTTATGATTATGTCAATGCTTTTCTGCCACCTTGGTGTGCTTTTTTGATTAAGACCGATATTATGGCTGGAGCTATTTAATATTTTGGTCATATTTTTCAGATGACTGATGAATTATTAACTCAGATTTTCTACCCATGAGGGTTGGTTGAATTGTTTGTTCCGAGATGACTCGGGCAAAATGACTCGGATAAGCATGAGCTTGCCGAGTACTTGGAATTCATTATACACTATGCCTTGATTATGAGATTATGTGTTATATGATTTTTTATGATTGCTTTTGGCTTAGGCTAGACATTTATTTAACTCAGGAGAGTATGATTATTATGGTTCTTGACTATATGCTTAGTTTGTTTAACTAAACACATAGTCGGGGGCTATACCTAATTAGGTGCATCAGTCGATGCACCTAAATATCTATTCTTAAGAAATTTTTGAGATGTTTTCAGCCCTTCACAGCCTTTCTATTGTATGATAAAGCACTCGGCTAGGGAGTCATTCGGCTGTGTGTTATTCTGGTTCGAGGCAAAGTTATCTCGTCGACTGTGAAGGTCTCGGGGGCTACTGTGGAGATTATGGGTACCGGATACCCTCACGGCTGGCTTATCCGACTTACCATAGGGGATAGGTTGTGACTCATAATTATGTAAACCAGCTTAGGACTTGGGTATTACGTTACCATTGTGATAAGGTAACGGTTTATAGTCCAAAGTTGGTAAGATTAAGAAGTACGACATAGAGTGTGATTGGGTCTCCGACTTGTGACCCTACCCTCCAAGACTATATAAGGAGGGTAGGGCGTCCCTTGAGGGATATGAGACAAATATAGAGAATCAGAGAGAGAACTCACGAGAGTACATATTGAAAGAGATTAAGAGATCAATAAATCACTCGGCGGATCGAATCCTCGAAATAGGAGTAGAGTATTACCTCTCGTTAGAGAGGGCCTGAACCTATCTAAACCTCTTTGCATACTAACCCATCGTATTTGACGCTTGACTGCTACCTCCAGTTTCTCATTGCCGAAACCAAGTTTTGACACACACTAACTAACAATTGCATCGCACATCGGGCCCTTGTGTTAATGGCAGTGACTGCACTAATTGGCATTGTTACTTAGGGACTGTTTGGATGGGGCTAAAATATTTTAGCCCCTGTCATATCAAATGTTTGTACACTAATTACTAATTAGAAGTGTTAAACATAGAATACGGACAAAACCCATTTCATAACCCTGAACTAATTCATGGGACGAATCTGTTGAGCCTAATTAATCCATGATTAAACTATATGATGCTACAGTAAACATCTGCTAATTATGGATTAATTAGGCTTAAAAAATTTATCTCGCGAATTAGCTCTCATTTATGCAATTAGTTTTATTATTGGTCTATGTTTAATATTCTTAATTAGCACTCAAACATCCGATGTGACAGAGACTAAAATTTAGTCACTGGATCCAAACACCACCTTATCACATATCAGGCTCATACGTCGGTAGCAGTGGCTGCACTAACTGATATCGGTATCACACATTATAACCTGTGTCGTAGCCAACAGGGCTGTCCACAAGGGTGTGCCAAGTGAACGACGGAACATGACCTTAAAAAATATGGATCCAAATTTTTCGGATTTTAATCCATTTCAATATGTTTCATGTATTTAAAAGCCTCTCACTCCATTTTGAAAAACTTTCGCTATTATTCCTTTATTGATCTGGTTAAAATGAGTTTGTTTTTTTCATCTTCGATAAGTGTTTGGTTGGTTATCATGACCATCTCAAACTCAAAATGCTATGGCTTATGATGATGATATGAACATGCATGCCAGGTATTAAAGACTATTTTTTTCTTAACAAAAAGTAAATCACTACTTAATGACACATTTTGTTTCCAACGTTCATTTAAGAAAATCTTCTTCCAATTCAGGTAGAGCGTCACTGCTAATTTTTTTTCTTAGCATTTTCTAAATATGGAGCCTCAAAATTTATACTATTTTTTTATTAACATATGTCGCCGTTAACATTTTGAGATACATTTGATTTATAACTAAAGGTTTTTAAGCATAATTTATATTTTTTATATTTATATAATTTTTTAAATAATATGAATGGTCAAATATATGTTAAAAAAGTTAATGACATCACACATATATATATATATGTGTGTATGTTTTATATATAAAGAAGAGGTAGTATTTTGCACTGAAAACATTTAGGTACCACCCTGCTATCCATCTTTACGTGCATGGCTGCGTGTCCATCATGACTACTGTTAAGATTATTTGATAATCAATTAACACATGTTAATTATACTTATCCATGAAGAGAAACCTCTTCATGAGGGGACATGTCCTAATAGGACATGTTCACATTATCTTTACATCCCTTCTTACTCTATAAATACTTGTAATCATCCATGTACAAACACACATTTTGGAATACAAGATTTGATTACTCTCGCTCAATATTTCTCGCTTCCGCTTTGTATTCCAATACGTTATCAGCACTGCTCGCGAAGAAGAAGAGGAAGGGAAGGAAATCAATAGCGAAGGTATGATGCCTACCTTCGATTTAATTTTGGATGTCGTTCTTCCTCACCGGCACCGCGCTAGCCATCTCCACCACTTTCTTCGCCGATTGATGAGACAGCGTCTGGGCTACCGCGCCCATGCCAAGATATAGGTCGGTGGCCACCACCACCAACCCCGGTGCCGCGTGGTCGCCGACGACATATTGGTCGTCGCTCCACCGCCCCCAGCATCATCGGTCCGCGACTGGCTGGAAGCCATGACAACCTGTCGCATCCAAGTCCGGGGCATACAATATTGTATCATCCACGGATGGGCGGTGGTGGTGTCGCTCGGGAGTGTCTCTTGCTCGCTCTCGCTGGACACAGAGTCACCACGTCCAAGACACATTCTACTGACTCGCTCTGTTAATTTGCAAAATCCTTTAAATTTTGTATTTTACAAATCCTCTTAATTATGTAAACATGATTAATGGAGGATTTAATGCATGTTTGACTATATATTTTTGACTTGGAATTAAGCCACATGTAGATGGAGACCTATATTTTGGTCACAACGACTATAAGCTAGGCAGCGAGTATCTCGCCCATCATTAAGTGGTCTACATCTTAAGATGATTACCCGATGGAGTCCTACACATTGGCCACAATGGTCATAACCTAGGCAGCGAGTATCTCGCCCATCATTAAGTGGCCTACATCTTAAGATGATTACCCAGATGGAGTCCTATACATTGGCCACAATGGTCATAATCTAGGCAGCGAGTATCTCATCTATCACAAAGAGGTCTACATCTTACGATGATTACCCACATGTGTTATTTCGAGAATATGTTTTGAAAATATGAGATTATTTGAAATCTGGATGTGCATAAGGTAGTGGAGACCTAAACATTGGCTGCGGTATATTCATTCGAATATATTTGCTTGGAGACCATGCTTTAGGCGGCGAGTAAAACTTGCTCACTATTGAGAGATCTACTCCACTGTTTAATTACTTAGAGATTATCCACATTGTGCCTCCTAATTTTGAATTCTAACTCAAATTGTAAGGTCTATTACCTATATTTTTTTTTTGAAACATTACAAAATATGCGGTCTTACATTTAGCATTGAGATTACAACATCAATATTATGTTTTTATTAATTTACGTGTGTAAATTAATAATGTCAACCATGATTGTTGAGGCATGGCAATTAGAGAGTTCGATGAACCCGCCCTTGATGGGAGTAACTACCCAATTTGGGCTTCGGATATCAAAATAAATTTTGCTTCTCGTGGGATTTCTAATGCAATTGAGGAACCTAACGATGGAGATCCACCAATTGAGGACAAGAAAAAAAATACAGCCATTTTCCTTCTTAGGCTCTATATCCATAAAGATCTCAAACATGAGTATATGTTGGAGACGAGCCCACTCAACTTATGGAAAACTCTCAAAGAGCAGTATGATCAGCAAAAGGAACTCATCTGGCCTGAGGCTAGTTATGAGTGGAATCACTTACGTCTATAGGATTTTAACACTGTGGTAGAATACAATCATGTTGTTCATACCATTTGCTCCAAGTTAAAGTTTTGCGAAAAAGAGCCAACGGAGGCAGAGAAGATAGAAAAAACTCTATCTACTATGCTTCCGGAGGACAGGATACTGAATCAACAGTATCGCACCAATAATTTCTAGCATTATTCTCAGCTTATACACACGTTGACTCAAGCAGAAAAACATCATGAGCTTGCTGTAAAGACTGCTCAATAGCACCCCCCGACTCTGCCCCACTGCATGAGGTCCATTTCAATGCCCAAAATAAAGCTAAAAATAAGCAAGGATTCAAGGGAAATTCTTCGAATAATCCTAAGAATTTGGCTGGAAAATGCAAACGCAACAACAGGCGCAAATCCAATAGTCGAAAGAAAGGAAAAGGAAAGGGTAAGACATCACAACCTCGTGACAAAAGCAACAAACATTGCAACAGGTGTGGATCTGACTATCATGTCGCTAAAGATTGCCATATCCCAAAACACCTTGTTCTCCTGTATCAGAAATCTCTCAAGGAGAAAAAGTCTTCTGAGGAACCAAGATATGAAGCTCACTTCATTCTTACCAACGAAGTAAGATCCGAGGTTGAAAGTTCTCAGCAGGCTCCTATTGAACCAGAGAACAATCTCGATCTTCTCTCAGAGGATATTGCTCCACTTTTAGCGATGGACGATATGCTCATCGAATACTGCTCAACGGACCCACTTGGAGATTTACTATAATCTTAGTGCGTCCCACTTGGAGATGAAACTGCTTTCATTTCAGTGTGTTTGAGACAGTATATAGATATCCTATAGTTTGTCAAAACCATAATTGTTGTAATAAGTAAATAAGTACAAACTCCCTTATATTGTAAGGTTGTAAGACTTGCTAGTCATTAGAGCATGTACTATTAAAATATTTGTAAACGCCGTGTTATGTACTTGATGTTTTACTTATTGTATGTATGTATATGTATATATATTGAATAAAGAATTCTTCACTAAGAAATTCTTCTTTCACTATAGATGTCTAAGGATATCGCTTCGATTGGAGAGGAATTATGTCTTGTGGACAGTGGTACCACAAACTCTATACTTAGAGAGATCAAATACTTTCAAACTCTCAAAAAGAGAGAAGGTAATGTTTTGACCATCGTTGGACGCGATACTGTGATAGTTGGCTCCGGACGAGCAACTATTATACTCTCAATGGGTACACAAATTATAATAGAGGATGCATTACTGTATCCCGATTTAACTCGTACCCCACTAAGTTACAGAGATATCCGTCAAAATGGGTTCCACATTGAAATCCATATGTATAATCGAGAAGAATTTCTTCTCTTAATAAGACAAAAAGGATATGGCAAACGCATTTGCGAGAAAATTTCATCTCTCACATCGAGATTATACTATACATACATTAAGCCCATTGCACATGTTGTGTACAGAGTAATTGTTCAAAATGTTGATACATTCCACACTTGGCATGATCGATTTGGGCACCCCGGTATTGGGATGATGAGAAAAATTATTGGCAACTCTATTGGTCATGATTTGATCACTGACAAATTTTCCAAATCTTCTGATTTTGTATGCACTGCTTGTGCAACTGGGAAACTAATTTTGTGACCCTCATATCTCAAAATTAGAGCCGAACCACTTAACTTTCTGGAACGTATTCAAGGAGATATTTGTAGCCCTATTGTGCCAAAATCTGGACCGTTCAGATACTTCATGGTTTTGATTGACGCATCTACTAGATGGTCTCATGTGTGTCTTCTATTGACATGAAACCATGCCTTTGCCAAACTAATGTCTCAAATTATAAGATTGAAGGCAAGTTACCCTGAACATCGGATTCAATCAATCCGTATGGACAACGCTGCCGAATTTCAATCTCATGCATTCGATGATTATTGCATGGCATTAGGAATTTAGGTCCAGCATTCTGTTTCATATGTCCACACACAAAATGGTTTGGCTGAATCACTGATCAAAAGAATTAAGCTTATTGCTAGACCATTATTGATGAATTGCAAACTACCTTCGTTGTGTTGGGGTCATGCTGTACTGCACACTACTGATCTTGTCCAACTTCGACCAATTGCATATCATGAAACTTCCCCAATGCAGTTAGTACGTGGAAATCCTCCAAGTATTTCCCATTTGCGTAAGTTCGGTTGTGCTGTATACATAACGATCTCACCACCACAGCGTACCGCTATGGGCCCACACAGGAAAGTGGGGATCTATGTGGGATTTAAATCTCCATCGATCATAAAGTATTTAAAACCTTTAACAGGTGATCTATTTACTGCCCGATTCGCTGACTCTATCTTTAATGAGGAACATTTCCCGGCATTAGAGGGAGACTTCAAGTACCAGAAAGAATGCCAGGAAATTGATTGGGATGCCCAAGGTATTCCAGCCTCAGATCCACGTACTACTGAAACTAAACTTCAAGTTCAAAAAATTATACAGTTGCAATGACTTGCAAATAACCTGCCAGATGCATTTACTAATTATAAAGGTGTGACCAAATCTTTCATTCCCGCTCAGAATGCGCCAGAAAGAGTGGAGGTACCAAATAAAACCACTCAACTTCCACTCACTAAAAAGAGAGGAAGAAGTATGGCCACTAAGCGAGATACAATTGCTAACAAGTAAAGAAAGATGGTAAATGCAAACCAACCTTTACTTGGTACACACCAAACTGATAGTATATATCAAGTAGATCATGATAATCTACAATCTAGCTCGGTGCTGCACAATGCTGAGACTAGAAATTCGGAAGACCATAGACAAATTGTTTCGGGAGATCACAATGAGTCTATAAGGGTTGATGAGATTGCCATCAACTACTCTGAAACTGGAGAATTTTTTGATAGAAGAGCTACAATTGTCGACACCTATTTTTCCGAACAAATTGCCGAATGCCTCCAAGTTGATCCAGAACCTAGGTCTATAAAAGAGTGTCAAAAATGCTCTGACTGGAACAAATGGAAGAACGCAATTGAAACGGAATTAGCTTCGCTTTATAAAAGAAATGTATTCTCGGCAGTTATGCCTACTTCTCATGGTATCTTTCCTGTGGGATACAAATGGGTTTTCGTCCGGAAACGGAATGAAAACAATGAGGTGGTGATATATAAAGCAAGGCTTGGAGCACAAGATTTTACGCAAAGACCTGGCATTGATTTCAATGAAATTTATTCTCCGGTTATAAGTGGTATAACTTTCTGATATTTAATATCATTGGCAGTACAAAATCGTCTATCTATGCAATTGATAGACGTAGTGACAGCATATCTTTATGGGTCACTTGATTCTGATATTTATATGAAGGTTCCTGACAGAATTGACATCCCGAATCAGAAGGTAAATCGTAACATGTATTGTATTAAGTTGCAGAAGTGACTTTATGGCTTAAAACAATCGGGTAGGATTTGGTACAACCGATTAAGTGAATTTCTTTCTTTAAAAGGATACACTAAAAAGTGATGATTGCCTGTGCGTCTTCATAAAAATATCTCCCACAGGTTTTTGTATTATCTCGATATATGTCGATGATCTTAACATCATTGGTAATACACGAGATATTGATGAAGCACGTTATCATTTAAAGATGGAATTTGAGATGAAGTATTTGGGTCAAACCAAATTTTCCTTAGGTCTACAACTTGAGCATTTACCTTCTGGAATTCTTGTGCACCAAAGTGCATATACCCAGAAAATATTGGAGAAATTCAATACGGATAAGTCATATCCTTCCAAAACTCCTATGGTGGTTCGCTCTCTAGATGTAGAGAAAGATCCATTTAGACCAAAGAAAGATGGAGAGGATGTTCTAGGACCTGATTTTTCAAATCTTAGTGCTATTGGCGCTCTCATGTATCTTGCAAATGGAAGTCTTCTAAACAGACTCTGGTAGCTACTTCCACCAATCATTCTGAAATAATTGCATTGTACGAGGCATCACGTGAATGTGTATGGCTTCGCAGAATGATTAACCACATATTAACATCTTGTGGCACTGGTTCATTAGAATTACCTACCATTATCTATGAAGATAATGCCGCTTGTGTTGTTCAGATGAAAACTGGTTATATTAAGAGCAACATCACTAACCATATTGCTGCTAAATTATTTTATCCCCATGAGCTTCAGCAACATGGAGAGATAAACATCTTGTAAACTAAGTCTTGTGATAATCTTGCTGATTTATTCATAAAATCTCTACCATACTCCATATTCTTTAAATGTGTTGAAGGAATTGGTATGAGACGACTTAAAAATTTGCAGAGTTCAAGAGGAGTTCAAGAGGAGTACCTCTCTATGAAAAATAACCTATTTTCGTCATATTATACTTTTTTTCCTTTGTATGAGTTTTACCTTTAGGTTTTCTCATTCAAAGTTTTTAACGAGATAATATCAACATAAGTTATATGTCTTATCATTCTGTTTTTTCTTATTGAGGTTTTTACTAAATGGTAATTATAGACATTAAACTATTTTGGACCATACTATGAGCTTTACTCATAAAAGTCTAAAAATAGCTAATAATATATCACGATTCTTCTCCTTATTTTCTTCATTGGGTTTTTAAGGAGTTTACCTGATATATCTACACTACGGTTTCTCCTCATGTTTTCTCACAATAGTTTTGGAGAAGTTTTTCCGATGAGATAAATCAAATGATGATTACCAAAAATAAATTGATCAAGGGAAAATGTTAAGATTATTTGATGATCAATTAGCATATATTAATTATGCTTATCCATGAAAAGACACCTCTTTATGAGAAGACATGTTCACATTATCTTCAGATACCTTCTTACTCTATAAATACTTGTAATCATCGAGGTACAAACATACATTTTGGAATATAAAATTTGATTTCTTTCATTCAATTTCTCTCGCTCCCGCTTTGTGTTCCAACAACTACCACGTGATTAGCAACCAAGTGAATTTCCTAAGCATATTATGCATATCCAGCTTATCCAGTCGTAAAAAGGTACGGCTCGCGGAGTCACGGGCGTGGCCTTTATCCAAGGCAAACCGTACGGCACATTTCTTTCTTTACAGTTACGACCAGAGCATGCATGTAACGCAAAACTATGCCAAACTCTAGATGTCCTCTTGTTTTTTTTCTTATCACTTAAATCGTTACGAGAAAAACTTAAAAAAATTTACAAAATAAATTAATATATGATAGATCACTATACAAACAATAAAAATAAAATTTAACTTCTATATATTATAAAAAAATAAATTTAACTATGAATATACTTTTAACTATAACAGTTTAAGTTTAATTAGTTCATTTTTTATATTGTGGAAGTTAAATTTTACTTACATGTTTATGAAATGATATATTATATGTTAATACATCTTTTTAATTTATTTTAATTTTTTTCGTAACCACGTCACCACGAGAGTTAAAATCCACTGTTTGCATGCAACGCAAAGCACGAGCCAGCACGATGGGAAACCTCCCTTCCTCCGCTTTGCCGGCGTGGGGCCCAATCGCACGTGCTCCGGCGGCGCACGCGCCACCACCTACCGCCATTCGCCGCCGTATATAATACCGGCGGCGAGGGACGCATGCTCCCACACCATGACACCAACCAACCTCCCCTTCAACTAGGCACGTTGAGCTGATCGAGCATTCAGTCAGTCAAGCAGCCATGGCGCCAGTGCAAGTCCCAGCGGAGCTCGGCAGCAACGGCAGCGCGGGGAGGTCACTGACCGTGAACCCGGCGCTCAGCCGGCGGCCGGGGTTGCCGTCGCCGAGGTCGCCGCCGCCGGCGTTCGGGAGCATCGTGGCGGTGCTGAGCATCGACGGTGGCGGCGTGCGCGGGATCATCCCGGGCACCATCCTGGCGTTCCTGGAGGAGAAGCTGCAGGAGCTGGACGGGCCGGCGGCGAGGGTGGCGGACTACTTCGACGTGATCGCCGGGACGAGCACGGGCGGGCTGGTGACGGCCATGCTCGCGGCGCCCGGCGACGACGGCCGGCCGCTCTTCGCCGCAAAGGACATCGTCGACTTCTACCTGCAGCATAGCCCCAAGATATTCCCTCCTGTTATGTACGTACATGTGGTGTTTTGTCGTATACTCGTATCTAATTTAATTTCTCGACCAAATTGACAACATATATACATCCAACGTCCTGTACTTTTATTACTCCCGGTCAAATATGAAAATGCAGTTAATTAGTTGAATCACTCAGCAAGTTTAACTTTAGAATAGACTTTACTTAACATGATACAACGAATAATAATTTAAATAAGAATAAAAATGCTCTAAATTAGTCAATAAATAAAAAACATAGAAAATTAAAAGTCATACTCCTCTGTTTCATATTATTAGTCGTTTTAATTTTTTTCCTAACCAAACTTATTTATGTTTGATCAAATTTATAAAAAATTATAGTAGCATTTTCAACACAAAATAAATATATTATCATAATAAATTTAATGATAATTTAATAAAACTAATTTGGTATTGTAGATGTTGCTAAATGTTTTAATAAATTTAATCAAACTTTAAAAACTTAACTAGAAAAAAATCAAAACGACTTGTAACATGAAAAACAGAGGAGGTATAAAATTTGTTCTAGAGTTGCAGCAATTAATGTTATTTATTATGCAAGTTTAGTCCACTGACCATTGAGAAAAAAAGTAAATGACTTGAGAGCAGCAAAAGTACTTCCTCCAATCATAAATATTTAATGTAGTTAACTTTGACCATTCAAGTTATTTAAAAATTTATTATGAACATAAAAATACAAGTCATGCTTGAAGTACATTTAATAATAAAAAAGTAAGTTAGAACAAGATAAATAATATTTTGAAACTTTTTTTATAAGATAAATGGTCAAACTTTTTGGGTAAAATCAACTGTTTCCCACAAATATTTATGAGTAATATTTTGTTTAATGTTCCCATGCATATGTGCAGCAAAGGACCCCTGGGATTGCTGAAGAGCATGATGGGTCCCAAGTACGACGGGCGATACCTCCGGTCCATTGTGCAGGAGCTGCTCGGTGACACGAGGGTTAGCCAGGCCATCACCAACGTCGTCATCCCCACATTTGACATCAAGCTCCTACAACCCACCATCTTCTCCAGATATGATGTAATCTCGATCGATCACGTCCCTTAATTTGCCTAAAGTACTCTGTTATGATTACATTATATTTCTATGAATTAGCGATCAAATTAAATTAATTAGTTGCTTTCTCGACCTTCGAAATGAAAGAAAAACATCACTCTTTGTTCTGAGCTGTGTATATAGTGATAGCACCAGAGCAAAAATTATATGTGCGGTTTGTTAATGGACAGGCACTGAAGGATGCCTCGAAAAACGCTCTCCTATCAGACGTATGCATCAGCACGTCAGCGGCGCCGACCTACCTCCCCGGCCACCGTTTCGAGACCAAGGACAAGGCCGGTCAGCCCCGGGTCTTCAATCTCATCGATGGAGGTGTTGCTGCCAACAATCCGGTAAGGAATTAGCCTATGTAGAATATTACTACAGAAATCATTTGCACAGGCGTCTAACTCATTTATCTATGGATGAATCTAAGATGCACCCATCTACTACCGCTAAGACGGAGGAACCTTAAGGCTTAACGTTCATATGTTGAAATGTGTTATATGCAAGACAACTCATGAAAAGATATACCCGTAGTAATAATGTAGCCATTATCCTAGATGGTTTGTGAAGAGATAAGCATGTGAATAATAAATACATCAGCCTGTAGTAGTGAATGTAGATGAGAATATAATTAATGTCACAAACTAGTGGATTTTTCTCACGCGTACGTACATTTTTTATGTATTAATTCTTACTTCTTTGTTTCATATAATAAGTCGTTTAAATTTTTTAAGTTAAAGTTCTTTAGGTTAGATCAGATTAATTTCACTAAATTTAACATCGAATATATTTTGATAATATGTTTGTTTTTATTGAAAATATTAATATATTTTTTTATAAACTTGGTCATTCGATTAATTAAAAAAATCAAACGAACTATAATAGAAAAGAAAAATAGAGGGAGTAAGAGATTTCAGATCGATCCAATTGTCCAAATTTTGATGAACAAAACACATCAATAGTAGTGAAATTTGTCTGATTTATGTATACTAAATTTGTTTTTCATGTGTAGACGTTGGTGGCGATGACCCACGTGAGCAAGCAGATCCTGCTGGGGAACCAGGACTTCTTCTCGATCAAACCCGCCGACTACGGCAAGTTCATGGTGCTCTCCCTCGGCACCGGCTCGCCCAGGGTGGAGGGGAGGACGTTCGGCGCCGACGAGTCCGGCCGGTGGGGCGTCCTCGGCTGGCTCCGCAACGACGGCGGCGCCGCGCCGCCGCTCATCGACAGCTTCGCGCAGTCCAGCTCCGACCTCGTCGACATCCACGCCTCCGTGCTCTTCCAGGCGCTCCGCTGCGAGCAGCACTACCTCCGCATCCAGGACGACGACCTCACCGGGGACGCCGCCTCCGTCGACGTGGCCACGCCGGAGAACCTGCGCGCGCTCGCCGCCGCCGGCACGGCTCTGCTGCGGAGGCAGGCGTGCAGGGTGGACGTGGAGACCGGCAGGAACGTGGCCGACGCTGGCAGGGGCACCAACGAGGAGGAGCTGGCACGCTTCGCGCGGATGCTGTCGCTGGAGCGCCGGGCGAGGCTCGGCAAGCAGGAGTCAACCGCTCGTGTATAAATGAGCGTTTGTTTAATTAACTAAGAAGATAGCCCGCCCGATGCGCACGTATATTATTTTGTTTTGAATACAGATCTAAGAAAATAAGTTTAAATTAAAGTAAGGTATTTTTTTAATTGAATGTTTATTGTTTTCTTAAGAAATCTTGAGAAACTTTTATTGCTCACAAATGTATTTTTTTACCATCCTGCTAGCTCTTTCTTTAATTGATCAGATATACGCATCTTAACGCTTTTCTTATGACCCTATAATATTTTTAAGAAAAAACCTAGTCAACATGAGTCTTCAAATTTTAATAGGAAAAATATTTGATCATATCGTTATAAAAAAGGCTACTGATTTATATTGTCACCTTAGATGCTTATATGTGCAAGTTGTGAAGAAACCCATGAAGCTACTTCAAAGGCTTGAAATTTAGTGAGTTCATTGATTTATCATTAACCTTCATCTCTTGATGTGACAAAGCGAAATATGACTTGCATGAATAAATATAAATTTTTAAAAGAATGAAATAGAATTAGGAGGGAAGTAAATTGATTCAGTACTAAAATAGTTTTATGTGTAAAAGCATTATAAAAATTATTTAAAAAACGACCATGAGTATGAGGCATAAGGCTCGCCACATAGAAAGCTGCACATTTGAGCCTCATGTGAAAAGAATACTCAAGAAAATCATTTGTGTAGAAGTGTGATGAACATAATTGTTCAAACAATTAAAAAGGTTGGATAAATGGGTTAAAATTACCATTTTACATTGATTAGTGATAATCTCTATGTGAAAAAAATGGTACATAGAAATCTTTGTGCCCATATCATTGTTGGGCAACAATCGATAGAACTTCATAGTTCCTAGCAAAATTGGCTATATATTTTACTTCATTTGGGTCAGTAATATTTGTCGTTTTGGACAAAATTATTGTAAAACTTTGAAAACTTTGACTATGAATAACATCTAAAATATATATCATAGAAATACAGAGACCATGTGTATAGATTGGTTTTAAAAAGTACTTCACTAAAATCATATATTTATTGGTATTTCTATATATGTATACTGTAATAAAAAATAATGATCAAAGTTTTTTTTAAGATCGTGTCCTTATTCAAAACGATAACAAAATGATAGGTATTATTAACCCAGAGGGAGTACAACTTATTGTATCCCTTTGCTGAGATGCAGCTGCTCTTTTTTTCTATATGCTGCATTTTCTCATTGTTCATTAATGAATGGCTTGGGTGTATATGACACTATATATATACCAAATGAAAAGCCTTGTGGGGTCTAGATTGATTTCAAGTGCGGAAGACATCTCATCTGCAATGTTTCATGCAGAGTGAGAATATAATTTTGTAGCTAAAAATAACTCTGCAATCTTGATTATTTTTGTAGCATGGATTTTTATGGTTGTTGTCATGATTTAAATATTTTTTCTCTAAACTTTATAATTAAACATTACAAATTTATATACTCCAAATGATCTAAATTTTTGTAGCTAACATGCAATTTGGCATTTAGTAAATATATATATTTATATATATTAGATAAGAATCCTACAATTTTTACTTTATTTGGTCTTCTTTGTTTGAAATAATTAGGCATTTTTACATTGCCATAATTATGTTATATTTTATGTAATTAGATGTTTTAAATACTTAAATAATTCTTAATTTTCAAGTTTCTAAAATAATAGGAGGTACGTAATGCTTTTAGCTGGGCCATTTGTGATATACACATGCAGTCCTAGGTTAATTTGCCTAATCATGCTGATTAACATCGATGGAAGCAAAACTATGACCGATCAGGAGTCTCATTTTTTTGTTTTAAAAAAAGGAGTCTTGATTTTTTAGACTACGATCCAATCTCTTGTTCTGTTACATTTGCGTAGGATCTGTGATATGTAATAAATTAAAAAAATCATGGGTCCAACATGTAATAATTCTTTAGCACCAAAACATAGTTAATATGAGTCTTAAACCGCTAATTTAATTAAAAAACAATAGTTCAAGTGCATAATAAATTGAATGCATAGTTCAAGTGTATCATGGGACCACTTCTATAATTTAGGTAGCATGGTGCACAACGAGATCTTCTGCATAACATACTGTAAATTTCTATTTGTAACAAATTATGCTTCGTATCTTAACTACCTTAGAGAAAAAAGGAGAGACGGAGGGGAGGAGCAGCGTACCTAACTATGACTAATTGAGAGACTAAGGTAGGCATGCGTTCGAAGAGGATGGGTAAGATAAATCGATGTAAGGTAAGCCCACACTATTTCTTTTATATAGATCTAATGGTTAAAATTAATGGGTTCACTGATCTAAGTAAAAATCAATGGCTAGATGTTTTGTTTTTCTAAGAATTTTTAGGATTTTCTATAATTTATTAGGGTGACACGTGGCGGCGTGGGAGCATTTATAGAAGTCTCACATGATGGTTTGAGAGCGTTGTAAGTTTAATGGATTTTTAGTATATAATAGATAGATTACTTCCTCCAATTCACTGCGTGCACGTATTTTAAAATTCAACTATCTAAATATTTGACCAATAATATTTTATTATAAATTAAAATTTATTTCATAGAAATAGTATCATTTGGAATGACATTTGAATTTATTTTTATATGTATTGTGATTTTGTTTCATCGTAGTATTTGAGAAATTCAAAGTCAAATGTTAGTTTTAAAAGACCGTGTTAAATTTGACCGTCTGTTATTAAAAATAACGGGACGGAGGGAGAAATTTCGGGTTTAATTCTGTGTTTTTCAGACTAATGTTTAAGCTTATATTTGTCTACCAAAAGTGTAGTCAGAGTCAGTCGTTTTGTTTCGTGTGCATCTCTTGTTTGTTTAGTTGACAATAACATGTTGAGTGTGCCTTTTTTTATTGTGTTTTAAATTAATTTTAGTTTTGGAATAACTGTGTTCTCTTTCGAAACATTGTTGGACCATTGATATTTAGGTAACTTGAGTACTTTTTTTTTTGAAGGGAACAGCACGAGATTGTGCTTTTTCATTAGATAGAGGGGAAAAAAATACAACCCCTAGGACCGAAAAGGAAACGAAAAACCTGTTTTTATAAATTATACATTGTTAGGTAACAGCTCTCTGAGTCGCTTTACTCCTGTCATGACCCAAGTCCTCGCTTCTTCCTTTATTTTTGCTAGGAGGGAGATTATCGTGGTCTCCTTGTGCTCGAAAATTCGTTGGTTCCTCTCCTTCCATATATCCCAGACGACGAGAAGAATTAGGGAGCGCATTCCCCGCTTTGGCATAGCTGTCGTGTTTGCAAGGGTCTCTCACCAGGCTTGTACATATTGGGTATCTTCCCAATGCTCAGGATCCAGTTGATGCTAAGCCACCCACGTGCCTACAAGATTTCAAATTCTTTTCATGTATCTACAGTTGACCTGGGGATGGAGGGCTGTTTCGCTTTCTCTATGGCATAAGGGACAGTGAACATTGTTTTGCCACCCTCTTGTCACTAGGCGGTCTGAGGTCCAAACCCTATTCTGGATGATCAGCCATGCATAGAATTTACATTTTCTCGACGCCCAAGCTTTCCAATTCAATTGATCGAAGCCCGTGTTTGTCGTACCAAGGCATTGCGCCTGGTAGGCAGACGAAGCCGTGTAGTGCCCATGTGCTGTTAACTTCCAAGTGATTTGGTCAGGTTCCCCTTCTCTTAACTGGACGCCCGCACAACAGTCCATAAGGCTACCAGCTGACTAACGAGGCCCATCAAAATCGGGGGTTCGCTTCCAAGTCCAAGTCATCGACCCAAGTGTCATTCTCCTTCCCTTGGCACAAGGACTTTCCTTTCTTCTTTGAGATTGCGTATACCAGTGGCGTGACATCCTTTGGCCTACGCCCTTCCATCTAGACAGAGTCCCAGATGTTTGCCGTGTTGCCGTCCCCGATGGTTATTTTGGTAGAAGCGGCGAAGAGGAGCTTGTCTACCTCATCACACGGCGTCTCCAGCCCCACCCAAGGTTTGTCTGGATCCCACCATTCATGCCATAACCACCTCAATCGCAGCGCCCGTGTGAAGTTTTCCATGTTAAGAACCCCGAGACCTCCTTGGCTTGTCGACATGCATGTTCTAGCCCAGTTGACCTTGCATTTCCCTCTCGTGATGTTCCTTGTGCCGGCCCAAAGGAAGCGTCACCGTTGTTTATCCAATTGGCCCAAGGCCTCTTTTGTGACTTTGAGGGCAGTGAGCAAGTAGATGGGTTATGCTGTTAGGACTGATTTAAGTAGTGTTGTTAGCCCCGCTGGTCCCATGTTTTTCCCCCATCAACCCGCCACGCGCCCGGTGATCTTATCAAAGACAGGCTATAAGTCCACCTTGCGCATTTTCCCTAGGACAATGGGGAGTCCTAGGTATTTCATTGGGAACTGTGCTTGCATGGCCGGAACTCCTTCAAGGGTTTCTTCAATGTCTATGTCCCCACATCTGATAGCCGCCACTTGGGATTTTTGGAAGTTTGTGACATGACCCATGGTTGTGCCGAAGCGCTTCAAGATGTCTGTAAATGCTTGAACGTCCTCACGAGTGGGGTTGATGAAGATTACTGCGTCATCCGCATACATGGAGATGCGTAGATGAGTTGGTCTACCTCGAAGCTTGGAAATCGCACCTAGCTCTGTGGCCCTAGACAGGATTCTTTGCAAAGGGTCGATTGCAAGAATGAAGGGGCGAGAGGGGGGTCTCCTTGTCGAAGCCCTCTTCTGTGCCAGATCTTTTGCCCAAGGATGCCATTAAGGAGCACCTACGAGGTGGAGGTGGAGAGGAGGGCCATTGTAACGCCCCAATTTTCGCGTGGCGTTAAAAAGCTAATTTAAGAAAATTCTATATGTGAAAATTTTGTTCTTCGAGTGTCGAGTCTAAGTTGTGCCTAGATCTCAATTTAAATCCTTCCTTTGTCTCAATTCCCTGACGTCAAATTGCCTCCTTAAAAATTTTTCTGTTCCAAAATATTCTCAGAATTTGATGCGCATATTCAAATCTCCTTTCTAAAGCTCTACCGAGAAATCTCCCTTCAAACAATTCTAGTTCAGTTGTCCCTCAAGGATTTGAGTTCGTACTCAAATCATCTCTGATTTATCCTTGCGAAGGTCCCATGATTTTAAATCTCAGATTCAACAAATTCGAATTTCTAACCCGACCTCTCAAATCTACTTTCGAAACTAATCTTGAAGTTTGAATCCTTATATTCGAAATTTGCTCTTGAAATCCTAACCGCAAATTCCATTGAATATCCTTAATTCAATCTAGTCTAAGCATCAACCTCGTAAATCCTAACCTCTTCCCTTGATTTACTGAAAACGATTCTCATATTCGAGTCTCCGCAATTGAATTTCTCTCTTTAATCTCGTTCGACCAAATTCTCCCAAAATCATCCGAGCTCAATAATCCCTCCGAATATTTGAACCGATGCTCAATTCATCTTCAAATTCTCGCTACAAAATATACATCTCTAAAATCAATTCTCGCGTTCGAATTCAAACTCTTAAGTTTCATCTTTCTCTCTCTCTCTCACTCTCTCTCTCTATCTATCTATTTATCTATCTTGAATTCCTTCCTGAATATTATCTTCCCTTTGAAACCTATCCGAATATTTGATACAATTCGAATATTGCTCCACCATTGAACCCACCTTCAAAAGGTCCCCTTTTTCATCTCCCCTTTGAATCCCTTCCCAAAAATTTGTTTCAACTCCGAGATGCAAATCCAATCAAATCTAGCTGGGACCCTAACCGTCATGATTCCTTTTTGTTCCCTTCCTTTGAATTCTCTCCGAAATGCTCTCGCCAATCTAAACACAATTATATCCTAAGAAACATCGAAATTCCCGCTTTGAACTTCAACCTCCCAAGATTCCGCCCTCATCCAAAATCTCATCTAAATAATCTTACAAGTCCCCAAGTATACAAATCTATTCCAAAAATGTCAAGTTCTCGAGTTGATGCCCTCTAATTGATCCCTTATATTTCTTTGAGTGCAAATGTTAAGCTTCGAATCCCGAACCCAATTCCAACCCTATTTCCCTCCATCTTCTCCTTGCAATAAATTCCTTGAATCAAAACCTTGAATTTGATATCCAAATTTCAAATTCAATTTCTTGTCCCCGTAAATTCCCCCTCAAACCTTCCAAAATTTCCAAATATAAATACCTCCCAAATTACCCAAGTCCCAAATTGAGTTCAAATATTCCCTTTGAAATTCAAATACAAATCTATTCAAAATATCAAAATTCCTGATTTGTACCCTTCCTTGTCTCCTCCATATTTTATGAAATTCAAATGTGAAATTTTAATTCAAATCTCACTTCATTTGACCCTCACGTTCGTTAAAGAGAAAACTTCCACAAAAAGTCTAAGTCACATCCTTCCTTCTAGGACCGCTATTCTCTCCTCGGCTGGCCCAATCCCTTTCCTCCAATTCAATTTCCAGGAAAAGTCGAATTTGCCGCCCTTATTTCCTTAGGCTGCCCTTCTCTCGGCTGGCCCATCTCTCTCTCTTGCTCTCCTTTCTTCGTGAGTCGCGCCCGTTTCTCGGTCCACTTCTCCTCCCCGCCGGCCTGTGGCCCGCCCCCGGCCATGTGCGTCGCACGTGACAAGGAGAGGCCATGTCTTCTTCCTCGCGCAGCCATGCCACTCCCTTCTCTCTCTCGCCAAAACAGTCGCACCACCGCCGTTCGATTTTTGGCAGTCCCGCGCCCTTGCTGTTGCCCACTCCTGCGCGTGGCTGACCAGGAGGTCAAGACGACGTCGCTGCGCCGGCCGCCCTGCCACGGCAACCACCATGTCCCCGCTCGGCGCCAACCTGGCTCCCGTGGCTTTTGCACCTCCTTCTTTCGTCCTTGTCCCCATGCTCCCGCCTCTGCACGTTGCAAGCTGCCAATGCTCGGACGCCGCTCCCACGCACCTCGCCAGCCACACCTCCCCAAAATGGAGCGACGTAGAGCCCCCCTTTTCTCCTCCCTTTTTGCTTTTTCCCTCTCGAGCTTGACCGTCCTGCCTTCGCCCTTGGCTTCTTGCGCAAGAGAGGCCGAGCACCATGACGCCGCTTCTGAGTCTCGCCACCCTCACCTTGACTGCCCACTCCTCCCGCCTCCCGCGTTCAATTTTGGCCGCTCGATCCACTGACCCCCACCATCCTTCGCATCGGCGCCATCGCCTGTTTTTGTGCCACCTATGAAAAACACTGACGCCACCCATGGTCGCCAGCCGAGCGCCAGCTCGCTTGCTCCTACCTCAAACTGACCTAAACGCCTCCTTCTCTCCTATAAATTCATCCTCGGGTGCCTCTTTCTCCTCCTCCTGCTTCGTGCTCCAAGCGGTGGAGCCCTACCGCCTTTTCCCACGACGTCGATCATTGCCGCCCGGCCACCTCGGTGCACTATTGCCGTGGCCAAGCACATGGACGCAAATGTGGCGAACGCTTTCCCCTCTCTTCCTTAGCTTCAACTCTGTTCGTGGCCGAACAACATAAATCGGCCGCATAGTCCTCTTTCTTTCTCGACCGAACGCCGGTAGCGACTACCCCACCGGTTCACTCCTCACCACCACCGCCGATGACACCGTCGGTGAGCTCCTTGCCTAATTCCTTCCTTCTACATCCTCCAGCGACTCCTAGATGGCACCCGGACACGGTAGCTCGCACGTTTGCTCCTCGAGCCGCGCCCTCGCCGTTGCTCTTGTCCCGTCGCCGATGTGCCCGGTCGAGCGCCACCGCTAGTCGGTCTTGCCTTGAGTTCGCTCGCCATCGCCCTCCCGGCCATCCTCCTCACCCTTCCCCAAACTCCCATGGCCGCCGGCCTCTCTTCTCCTCTCCCGACGACAGCCCAGCCCCGTCGCCTCCATCACCTCCTTCCCCGGCCGCGCCGTCTCGGCGTCGCGGCAGCCTCTCCACGACTTCGCCCGTCCCGCTGCTGCCACACAAGCCGCGCACCTCCGTCAGCCGCCCCCTTTTCCTTGCTCCCTCATCGTGCTGGCTCTTCTGCCGCCGCCGCACACAGTTGTGCTCCGCCACCGGCCGCCATCGCATCCTCTCCTCCCGATCCACGCTGTTGAATCGGTTCGCCTTGACCTCCGCTAGCTGCCGGTCTAGTCGGACCGCTGAGAACCACCGTCGTTCGCCGGAACGTGCAGCTCACCGCCAGCCGTCCGTGCCCTACTAGCGCTCGTCTCCCTCCCATCTGCCGACATGGCGCCATGTCCGCCTGCCCTGGCCCCGTAGGAGACCGGTCAACGGACCCACACGCGCCGACTGGACCGCGTCGCCGCGCCAGCCTCATGAGCCACCTTGCCGCAATGGCCCATCTCCCCGCTCCTAGCTTCTCTCGCGCGCGCAAGCCGCACCCTCGCATTGGTTGATTGGACCGTGGCTCACTCCCTCGGCTCGTTAACTAAGTCCATTTTCCGTCCCTCAATTAATCCATTGCTCTCTCCCTTGAAGCCTATGGACCAAAGTCCATACTTC
This sequence comes from Oryza officinalis, assembly GCA_008326285.1. Taxonomy (NCBI): domain Eukaryota; kingdom Viridiplantae; phylum Streptophyta; class Magnoliopsida; order Poales; family Poaceae; genus Oryza; species Oryza officinalis. Next base: position 22,877,666 of record BDMV01000008.1, read on the forward strand.
CTCGCTCACCCGAACCAAGTGACCCGTGGACCTAGTCCATGGTGCACTCGTGGCCTCCACCCCATTGACATGTGGACCCCACCTCCGAGAGAATATTCTTGAGAATACTCTTTTCCATAAATTCAATAAATCTTTTCCTTTATTCCAGAAAATCAAATAAACTTCCAAAATTCATATCTCACAATCCGTTCATCCGATTGACTCCGTTCCACTTCCAGTAATTCTCTACAATGTGATCTATCTAGTTGTCGAAACTTGGTTTCGGCAATAAGAAATTGGAGGTAGCAGTCAAGCGCCAAACACGATGGGTTAGTGTGCAAAGGGATTTAGACAGGTTCAGGCCTTCTATAAAGAAGTAATACCCTACTCCTGTTTCGGGATTTGATCTGCCGAGTGGTTTATCGATCTCGTGATATCTTTCAATCTCTTGTAATCTCTTTTCTCTCGTGCTATCTCTTTTCTCGCATCTATTCCTCAAGGGACGTCCTACCTTCCTTATATAGGTTCAGAGGGTAGGCTCACAAGTCGGAGACCTAACTACACTCGGTATCGGACTCCATAATACTCCCGACTTAGGACTATAAGCTATTCCTTATTATACAAGGTAACGTAATACTTAAGTCCTAAGCCGATTACATATTCATGAATGATAACCTATCCCCTATAGTCAGTCGGATAAGCCAGCCATGAGGGTATCCGGTACCCATAATCTCCACAGTAGCCCCTGAGACCTTCACAGTCGACGAGATAACTTTGCATCGAACCAGAACAACACATAGCCGAGTGCTCCCATCGCCGAGTGCTTCCATCATCTCTGCCTGAGTCTCCCGAGTGCTTTATCATCCAATAAAAAGGCTGTGAAGGGTTGAAAACACCTCAAAAATCATCAAGAATATATTCTTAGGTGCATCGACTAGATGCACCTAATTAGGTGTAACCCCCGACTATGTGTTTAGTTAAACAAACTAAGCATATAGTCAAGAACTATAATAATCATACTCATCCGAGCAAAATAAATGCCTAGCCAAAGCCAAAAGCAATCATAAAAAATCATATAACACACGACCTTATAAACAAGGCATAGTGTATAATGACCCCGAGTAGTGGCAAGCTCATGCTATCCGAGTTGTTATGTCCGAGTCCTCTCAAAGCATACAACTCGTCCATCCTCAAGAATATGTTGTATAAGCAATAAAAAATTTGTGTTAATAAACCTTAATAGATTTATCAATCATCTGAAAAATATGACCAAAATATTAAATAGCCTAAGTCATAATATTGGTCTTAATCAAAAAAGCACACCAAGGTGGTAAAATACCATTGATATAATATAAAATCAATTGCTTTGTAAAAAACCAAATAGCTCCTGCAACCTATAGAAAAGTTACCAGGACAGTTATAAAAAACTTTACTGTTTGTCACCTTCCAAGTTGCATCGTACCAACCCTGAAAAAGTTATGTAACTGCTGTATGAAAGGATTTTAAAGGCATCAGGCAATAAGACACGTGCATATTACCAAGGCAAATCTGCTTAAGTCCCTAGAGACACGTGTCAAGCCACACCTGATTCATAGGCCGTAAGCTTCTCATGGGTTTCGGCCCAAATTCGAGAAAGCCTACCGATACCCTAAAAATCACTGAAGCGCCGTCGTCTTCCCCGCCGCTTCATCTTCTGAAAATTTTCCCTTTCGCGCTCCTATTCACAAGCTCTTCCAAAGAAACCTAGAACTCGAGCGCATCCAAATCCATCCATGCAGAAGCTCAAAGCTCCATCAAGATCCACCGCGCGCATCCAGCTCCCAACATCTCCTCCGAGAATCCTCGCTCCCTACACCAGATTCGCTCTCCCACAAACCGCATTCATGGCAGAGGAGAGAGAAATCCCCTTCGACCAATGGGCAACTTCAGATGTAAAAGAATCAAATCTACGGGAAATGGTGAAAGACGGAGTTCTTCCTGCGAAGGAGATCATCGGTTGGTGCCCGGTGTACGACGAAGAGTTCCCAACTCCAAACACCGGTGAGATCGTAGTTTTCACCCACTTCTTCTATTGCGGATTTGGTCTTTCTACTTTTGAATTCTTCCGTGGTATCCTCGATTACTACGGTCTTCAAATTTATCATCTGAACCCAAACTCCATTCTGCACATCGCCATCTTCATCCATGTGTGCGAAGCCTTCTTGGGTATATATCCTCACTTCAACCTGTTCCGCCGCATGTTCTCTCTTAAGGCACACCCAACCAATGATAACCCTTGCGTTGTTGGTGGCGCCGGATTTCAACTCTGCGGCACTCTCTGCAAAGACTACTTTCCTCTTCCCTTGAAATCTTCTAATAAGGGCTGGCATGTGAACTGGTTCTATATCTCAAACCTAGCCTCCAGCTTGCCCAACTTCATCTGTCTCCCACCAATCCAACGAGCCAACTGGAATTCTCTGCCAGAAGACCAAGATTGGATAGAAGCGAACAACTTCCTGGCTAAAATCCTTGAGATAAAGAATAAGGGCCTCCAACGAGAACAGATCACCCGACACTTCATCAAGTGCCGACTGGCTCCTATCAAAGAAAGGTCTAAGCCAGCATTCGAATATGAAGGCCAGAGTGATCCCAATCGGGAAGACCGTGAATCCCTAAACTTCCAGGTCTTGTGCGCTCGGATGTACAAGATCTTCTCTTCTGGAATTGCAGTGGATTACAACAATAAACTGCCGGTTGTTCCCTTCAATCTTCATCGACCACCTCCTCCGGTAAGTAGACTCTGCATCTTGAATCATTTTTCAATCTGTTCATGTTTTTCAATGCATCTTAAGAATACTGCTTGCAGGCAAATGCTCTGATAATCTCTCGGCCATATAAGGTATTCCATGAAGATATACCAGCACACGGCCATATAAGGTGTTCCATGAAGATATACCAGCACAACCGACTACCAAGAAGCCAACTGGTGGCCTTAAGATCAAACCTCAAGTTAAAGGCAAGAGAGCTGCTGCTATCGTCGAAGAGACTGGCAAACGTGCTAGCAAGCAGAGGAAATTGGTCGTAGATGATTCGGATGAAGAATCCGAAGAAACTCAGACTCCAAAAACCAACATAAGCTCTCTGAGGCCATCCATGAGGTCTGCTCCAAAAATCAGGAAGTCCAACAGGTATCCTTCACACAACCGAATTTATCTTGTCATTGAAATTCTGCTTGATTCCATCTTGATCATCTTTATCTTCTTCTGCAGAAAACCTCAAGACATAGATCCCACCGGGCAGACAGAAAAAGTAAATCCATCCACAACGCCAGAAAAACCGAAGTCTGGAGAACAAGGGTCCCAGAACCCTCTCCCGAGTGAGGACATCCCTGAGCAGGAGCCCCCGACTGCCAGCCAGGACACCCCGACTGGAAAACCAGCCGGACAAAGAAAAACAAGGTCCATGCGGTCAAGAAACTCCGGTTGAAGATCCAACTCAAAGGACAGGTAACCTTCGATAGTCCCAAAACTCTTGTCTCAAACATATCTTCTGACTTCCATCTTCATTCATCATCCTTTAGAGCAAACAACTGAAGAGGAGGAAATTACCCGGCTGAAGTCCTTAGATGACTCAGTACCTCCAATTAAAATCGAGTGGCGAGATGCCGAAGGCAAAAGGCAGGGCATCGTGTTGAAAAAGCAAAAAGAAGCCGAAGAACGCGATATGCTCGGCGCCAGCCTCAATGAAGCAACTCGGCTGATGAATGTATGTATAAATTTCTCATATCTCAACCGCATAGTCTCGTTTAATCAATTGACTCAATCCCCATAATGCAGAAAATACATCGTCGCTCGATGGCTAAGTCAGACACTCTAGAGAAGCTGGTACCTCATGTCAATTCTTTGGAGAGCATCCAGCAAGATCTCAAAGAAGCCAGAGAAGAAGCTGCAGCTAGAGAGGTCATCCTTAAGGAAGAAATCAATAAGCTTCGATATATGAACCTGGAACTTCGCGGTTCGATTGGAGGTAATAAAAACCAACTGATCTTGTGCTTGTATAATCTGTTCGGCTCTATTAACTCCAAATCTTCATGTTGTAGCCAATATATCTGAGATTGATTCCCTCAAGGCTCAATTAAAGAAAGCAGAGACTGATAATGCCAAGCTTGAGTCTGATAAAAACAAAGCCTTAGAAGAAATCGAAGGTAATCCCTGCAACTCATACTCCTTGATCTATCTGATCTTGGTTATTTGTGTAATCTGAATCATATCAAACTTGTAGCTAATAAGATTAAATCCCATGCTCAATTTGAAGTCTTTGCTGAAAAAGTCCGAAGAGCCGAAAGAGTCCGGGATGATATCGCTAACGCTGCTACGCCAATATTATCAGCGCTCTATGAAAACGGCCTCGGGACAAGTGCTATGGATGCCGTTGAAATCTTTGATAAACTTAGGACGGCTCCAAAAAAGTACATAGAGAATATCACTGATGCTGCTGTCATGACTGCAAGCCAAACCCTGGCAATGACAAAGTCGCTGTATCCCCGGGTAGATATAAACTCTATAGGAGATGGCTTTGCTGACGGCACTTCAGATGAACAAGCCTTGGAACTGATCAATGAAGCACAGGAATCGGCCAAGAAAATTGCTTCTGATGTAGTTGAAAACTTCCAGGGATAGCTTCTCTGATGTAAACCACTATTGTAACATAATTTGTAAATTCTCAGTTTATTTATGTTTATGCTTTAATTCGAGTCTTCGCATTTAATTTCTTAAAAATTTTCGTCCGACTGTCATCAAGCCTAGACTTGATTAAGCCATCAAAAAATTTTTAGTCCTTATTTGCTCAACTCAAACCAGAACACTAAACAATGATAAACTAAGTATGAACAAGTCATCATTGATAAAAAAACATCATACTTTACCGATACGTATAACCCCCGACTGACAACTCAAGAAGGCAACTTACTTGAAGTCGGCAGTCAAGAAAAACATGATACAATAAATCTAGGTATAATATCGACGAAGGTGCTCAATGTTCCAGAAATTCTCCACCATGGTCCCGTCTTCACGCTTCAAACGATATGCTCCTGGCCGAGTGACCTCAGTGATTATGTAAGGGCCTTCCCATAATGGAGATAACTTGTGTCTATCCTTTGTAGTCTGAATCTTCCGTAAAACCATATCACCAACAATAAGAGCTCGTGACCGAACGTTTCGGTTATAATAACGTCGAAGTCCTTGAAGATACCTTGCCGACTGAACCAATGCAGCCTCACGAGCCTCTTCCAATCGGGTCAAGTCGTCAACTCTGTCTTGATCATACCGTTCATCGTTGAAACTGCGAACTCGAAGAGATTCGAACTCCATCTTACTTGGCAATATTGCTTCAGCCCCATAAACCAAGAAGAAGGGTGATTGGCCAGTAGCCTGACTGGGTGTAGTCCGTAACGACCATAATACCGAAGGCAACTCTTGAACCCATCTTCCGGCGTAAGGACGTAGCCTATCAAACACCCGGGCCTTAATACCTTGAAGAACCATACCATTGGCACGTTCAATCTGTCCATTGCTTATGGGTTGCGCTACCAACGCATAACAAATCTTGATTCCAAAATCTTCACATAATTCTTTGAAGATGCCTCCAGTGAACTGAGTCCCGTTATCGGTTATAATCCTGTTTGGAACACCAAACCGATGCACGACGTTTAAAATAAAATCTTGTGCCTTATCCGCAGTTATTGTAGCAACCGACCTAGCCTCAATCCACTTGGAGAACTTGTCAATTGCGACGAATAGATGTGTAAATCCTCCTGGAGCCTTTTTGAAAGAACCAACCATGTCTAAGCCCCAGACCGCAAAAGGCCATGATAATGGGATTGTTTGTAACTCTTGGGCTGGAACATGGCTTTGCCGAGCGAAGAACTGATAACCTTCACATGTGCGGACCACCTTGTCGGCGTCGGAGACCGCCATGAGCTAGAAAAAACCTTGCCTGTAAACCTTGCCCACCAAAGTATGTGCCGCAGCGTGACTGCCACAGATTCCCGAGTGAATATCTTGCAACAATTGTCGTCCCTCCTCAGGCGTGACACATCTTAACAAAACTCCGGACGGGCTTCTTCTGTACAACTCCGAATCGACCATGACGTAACTCTGACTGCGACGTCAGACTCGCTCTGCATCATCCCGGTCTTCCGATAACTCCTGTCGAGTCAGAAAGTTGATGAACGGTGTCCTCTAGTCGGCGTCGAGCATGGCGACCTAGTCTGTAATTCCTTCATTAGTAACTGGTTTTTTAGCAACAGTTGGTTCGTAGAGGTGTTCCACAAAAACGTCAGTTGGGGCTGCTTCTCGCTTGGACCCAAACAGTGCCAGTTCATCTCCGCGTCATTGTTGTGCCTTAAAACATGAGATAACTCTAGACCATCAAACTTGTCCTCCAGCTTGCAAACTTCTTGTCGATAAGCTGCCATATTATCGTCTAAGCAGGACCAATCCTTCATTACTTGATTTACCACCAACTAGGAATCTTCTCGTACAACCATCTGTCGTATGCCGAGTGACACAGCAAGTCGTAGGCCATGAAGTAAAGCTTCGTACTCGGCGACATTGTATGAGGCAAGAAAATATATATGAAGAACATACTGTAGCCTCTCCCCAGTCGGGGAAATCAAGACAACTCTTGCTCCCAAGCCGGTGACTCGTTTAGACCCATCAAAATGCATGGTCCAGTATTGTAGCTCCTCCCTAGGTACATCTTCTTGATGCTCGGTCCACTCGGCCACGAAGTCCGCCAAGACTTGAGATTTTATAGCCATTCTAGCTTTGAAAGTAATATCCAGTGGCATCAATTCAAAGGCCCACTTCACGATGTGCCCAGTAACCTCCCGGTTATGGATGACATTGCCGAGTGGAAAAGATGTGACCACGGTAACCGAGTGACTCTGAAAATAATGGGCCAACTTCCTGACGGTAATTAAGACTCCATATAGCAATTTTTGTACCTGGGGGTAACGTGTTTTGGATCCGGCTAGCACCTCGCTGACGAAGTAAATCGGCCTTTGAACTTTTTGAGCTCGTCCTTCCTTCTCTCGTTCGACGACCAAGACCGTGCTGACCACCTGGTAGGTTGCGGAAACATAGAGCAACAAAGGTTCTTAAGGGTAAGGCGATGCCAACATGGGTGGCGTTGTGAGGAAATCCTTGAAGTCTTCAAAAGCTTTCTGGGCTTTCGGGGTCCATTGAAATTCGTCCGTCTTCTTGAGCAACTTGAAAAAGGGCATACCTCGTTCACCAAGTCTGGAAACAAAACGGCTCAGCATCGCCATGCAACCCGTAAGCTTCTGGATGTCCTTCTGGGTACTCGGGGGCTTCATATTCCGGATAGCGTTGATCTTCTCTGGATTGGCTTCAATACCGCGATGAGACACCATAAAGCCGAGTAACTTGCCTGACGGCACGCCAAAAGTGCACTTCTCCGGGTTCAACTTCATTCTGAAGGCCCGAATATTTGCAAAAGTCTCTTCTAAATCAGCGATCAGATCCTGTTTTTGCTTGGTCTTGATGACGACATCGTCGACGTAAGCTTCCACGTTCCTCCTGAGTTGACTCTGAAGGCATCTCTGGATCATACGCTGATAAGTAGCTCCGGCGTTCTTGAGGCCGATAGGCATCGTGATGTAACAATAAGCTCCGAACGGGGTAATGAATGATGTCTTCAGGCAGTCGGACTCCTTTAGGCTGATTTGATGATATCCCGAGTAACAATCCAAGAAGCTCAGAAGCTCGCGGCCGGCTGTTGAGTCGATGACTTGATCAATACGGGGCAATGCAAAGGGATCCTTGGGACAAGACTTGTTGAGGTCGGTGTAGTCTATACACATGCGCCATTGCCATGTCTTCTTCCAAACCAGAACTGGGTTGGCCAACCAGTCAGGGTGGTAAACTTCTATGTTGAATCCAGCCACCAAGAGCTTGGCGAGTTCTTCCTTGATAGCATCCCTTCGATCTTGGCCAAAACGGCGGAGTCGTTGCTTTATAGGTTTCGCGTCCTCTCTCACATTCAATGAGTGCTCGATCATCTCTCTAGGAATACCCGGCATATCAGATGGTTTCCAAGCAAATATATCTTTGTTATTTTGTAGAAAGGTAACGAGCGCGCTTTCCTATTTGGGATCTAACTTGGCGCCTATTACAGCAGTTTTGTAAGGATCAGAGGGATCAAGGGGAATCTTCTTTGTCTTGGCGTCGCCTTCTCCTGACTTGGCTATCTTCTTTGCTGGGATCTCGCCTTCGCCTGATGTTGATGCAACCAATCGGATCTCTTGTTGGCCGAGTAATCTCTCACGAGTTTGGGCCATGTCGCAGCTTTCCTTGTCATAGGTGAAGGCTTTCTTGATGTCGCTACGTAGGGAGATGACTCTATTGGGGCCGGACATCTTCATCATGAGGTAGGTGTAGTGAGGTAACGCCATGAACTTGGCGAGCGCAGGTCTTCCGATGATTGCATGATAAGCTGCTTCGAAGTCGGCAACCTCAAAGCTGATGTTCTCTGTCCGGAAGTTTTCCCGAATGCCGAAGGTGACTGGAAGGGTGATTTGCCCAAGTGGCGTAGATGACAGCCCTGGGATGACTCCGTGAAAAGGGGCTGAACTCGGCTTCAATTCAGATCTCGGGATTTGCATCTCGTCCAGAGTCTTGGCAAAAAGGATATTGAGGGCGCTACCGCCGTCGATGAGGACACGCTTGAGCTTCACATTGCGAACCATTGGGTCTAGTACCAGGGGATACCGCCTCGGGTGAACCACTCGGTCAGGGTGATCCGAGCGGTTGAACGTGATAGCCACCTCTGACCATTGTAAGTAACGCGGGACTTCTGGTTGTACTGCATTGATTTCCCTGTCGGTCAGCTTCTGCTTCCTCTTTGACTCGTACGCTAGCGGCCCTCCAAAAATGTGGTTTAACTCGGTCCTGTAATCTTGAAAAGGCTCTGAGCCACCAGCTGGGTCGTCCCTCTTGGTTCCTGAAGTGCCGGCTCCATCTGATGGCTTTTGGTGTAATTGACTCGCATATTGCTCGACGAACTGTTTATAGATGAAACAATCTTTGGCTGCGTACTTGTGATTCGGGTGATGAGTGCATTGGGCGTTCCTGATCTTGTCGTAGGCGGCGACTCAGGGACGTTGTTGTTGGTAGTTAGACGTTGCGGCGACCAGATCCTCGGGCTTACGCTTGCGATCTTTTTGGCCGTTATTGCCGTTGTCGTTGTCCTTCTTGGGGCACCAGCCACTCCTGGATTGCTTGTCGTGCTTGTCTTGCCGTGAGGCTTTGATTGCGTCGTCTGATTTGGTGTAAGAGTTGGCTGTCTCAAGCATCTTCTTGATTGTCCTCGGAGGCTTACGCCCGAATTTGCCGATCAGCAACTCGTCGCGGATGCCTTTCTGGAATGCGGCTATGATGACATCGTCGGTGATGTCGAGGATCTTGTTTCGCTTCTCCGAGAAACGCCGAATGTAGTCTTTCAATGACTTGTCGGGCTTTTGAATCACATTGTAAAGATCGAAGTGGGTCCTGGGCCTTTCAAAGTGCCTTGGAAATTGGCGATGAAGTGGTCCCGAAGCTCGCTCCACGAATTAATCGAACCTCTTGGTAAGCTTGTGAGCCAGTTCCTGGCTGAATCAGCGAGAGCGACGGGCAGATAGTTCGCCATGGCCTTGCTGTCTCCTCCCGCTGCGCGGATGGTGAGGGTGTAAACAGTTAACCACGACTCGAGGTCGGTTTTGCCGTCATACTTGTCAATCCCTGTGGGCTCGAATCCACTCGGCCAATCGACTCGACGCAGGTCCCGAGTAAACACGGGTAGTCCATCGTCATAGTTGTCGTGTGATCTCCTTCGGTCTTCATAGTAGGGTCCGTTGCGCTCACGATGGCGCCGGTCAAGTACCTCTCTCAAGTCACTCGGTGGGGGCCTTCGAGAGCTGCTCTGTTAGTTGGAGTTATGACGAACCTGATCGTGGACGGGTGGCCGGCGGTGACCTCTCTCATGAGAGTCAGCCGATTGATCTTGATGCTTCCATGCTGCGTAATGACGAGGGTCTTTGGACTTGGCGGGTGTCTTGCTGAGCTCGGGTCTCCGGTAGTCTTTAGATCGCATCGGTGGTAGGCGGCTGCCCTTGGGTGTCTCGGCGATGGACTCAGTAGATCTCCACGCGGATCCTGTGGGAGTGCCGGTGGCTGTGGCCGCGACGATAGTCTTGACTTTGTCCAGAATCGGTGTTACCGCAGGGGGTGCCACTTCGATGACGGTGTCGATGAGGGTGAGAGCAGCGACCGCGTTCTGTTGAGGCGTGAGGAAGATGTTGGCATTGTCGACTCGGGTCTGGAGTATGGCCTCGCGAGCGGAGCGCCCAGCCGCCCTCAGATCTCGTTTTCTCTTGTCAGCTTCTTCTTTCCGCTTGAGCTCCTCCTCCTTTCGCTTGTTTTCCTCCTCCATACACTTGCACTCTTGTTCGAACTTGGCTTGTTCCTCTTCTGCAACCCTACGGGCCATGGCTGAGTCGATCTCGGCTACTTCGGCCATGAGGACGTTGAAGAACATCATATCGTAGTCCTTGTCGAAGTCAGAGTCATCGAATTCGTCCGTGGAGATGTTGTAGAGGTCGTCAAAGTCGGAAGAGCTAAGGTAATCAGCGATCTCAGTAGATGAGCATGACCCGAGCGGTTGAATCATGACGGCAGTTTCCCTGGAGCTCGGACCGCAGTATGATGATGTAGAAGATTTTCCCAAGTGGATCGATTCCAACTCGGAAGATAGAAGATCGCGGTAGGTCTCAGCGTCGTTTGGTAACCCAAACGGCGCCAAGTGGCTTCCCCTCTCGACTGGTCTGAATCCGAGTCAAGGAGAGAGATCTTGTTGAATTTGTCGGTGATGAAGTCAAGGCTGCCGAAACGGAACGCCTGCTCAGGGGTGAAGGCGAAGTCGTCGATGCCTGATGAAGATCCCATCGTGCTAGTCGGTGAGATGAAGAAGAATACTTGACGTAGCCCCCTACTTGGCGCGCCAACTGTCGAAACCTGGTTTTGGCAATAAGAAATTGGGGGTAGCAGTCAAGCGCCAAACACGATGGGTTAGTGTGCAAAGGGGTTCAGACAGGTTCAGGTCTTCTATAAAGAAGTAATACCCTACTCCTGTTTTGGGGATTTGATCCGCCGAGTGTTTTATCGATCTCGTGATCTCTTTCAATCTCTTGTAATCTCTTTTCTCTCGTGCTATCTCTTTTCTCGCATCTTATATAGGTTCAGAGGGTAGGCTCACAAGTCGAAGACCTAACTACACTCGGTATCGGACTCCATAATACTCCCGACTTAGGACTATAAGTCGTTCCTTATTACATATTCCCTATAGTCAGTCGGATAAGCCGATTACATATTCCCTATAGTCGGTCGGAAAAGCCAGCCATGAGGGTATCAGGTACCCATAATCTCCACACTAGTGACACTATTTATTAGCATAAATAGGATCTTTTTCTTATTCTTTTATTTAGGTTTTGTTTGTTTGCGCTTAGTTGCGGTTCTCGGATTTTCGTCCAAGCATGGATTTCTCGAAGATTCATGAAGCTCAAGACCTTGAGCAAGGCAAGTCACCTTTGAAAATATTTAGCCTATATTTGAACTTCATTATGTTGCTTGCAAAATATTTACGCACTGTTAGGATTGCACTTGAAACTGTTGCCCCGTCTGCAAGGTAGATCGGTGGACCTACCTAATTTGCTGCATTTGATCCTTCCTTGTTAATTGCTTATCATGTTCCCTTGTAACCACCTATGTGACACCTCAGTATTCGTGCACCTTATGCGAATATCGATGGTTGCCTTCAAACTTAAAATCTGAGAACATCTTGGGTAAAACCTGATTTATGAAAGCTTTAGAAACCTGACACCTGGGTCGGTGCCTTGTGAAAGAAAAATGAGTTTTAAAAAAAACTCGCAACACAAGGCCATTCCTGGGCGGGATGTTTGTGCGGTCGCTTTTAAGGACCGATTCCTTGGGAATTACATCCGAGCATATAACAAGTGCGACCAGATTGGTGAATGGGACACCCCTGGCTAAGTAACTAGCTAGGCCAGGGAAATCTTGATGCCAAGGGACAAGTGGATTTGCCGGGGTGGTGTCGGGGAGGACCCTTGGGCTTCCTGGCACAGCATGGTCTGGGACCTAACCTAGTGTTGGTCCGTGGGACCCCTCCTGTTGGCATAAAGTGACCCTGAGTCGGCTTTCAAAATGCCTTATCGTGAAAACCTCAAAGTCACCCGACGTGGTTGCGCTGCACGGGCTGGGTGACCCAGGTTAGTAACGTTGTGTGGGTAAAGTGTATCTCTTCTGTAGAGGTTAACAAACTGTTCGAACAGCCGTGCCCACGGTCATGGGCGGATGTGAGGTGATTCCTTAGCGTAGTTTTTGTTTTACCCTACTTTGTGAAAAGGTGATCTAGTTTGGGAAACCTGTTGCCTGGGAGGCAAGTGGCTGTGAGGGAGACAGCGAGACAGGGAGTCCCTAGAAGTGATTGGTCATTAGGAGACCACTTATCTCGGAAAGGTTGGAAAATTGGTTTGGTTTGGGAAACCAGCTTTGAGGCTAACTCTGGGAGTTGGGCAAACTTGAGAATAAAATTTGTCACATCTCACTCCCAACCGAGCTGAGACTTGTCTCGCTCTAGTTGTAGGAAAGCACCCACTTAGATTGTTCAAAACTTGAAAACAAAACTGTTGCGAAATAAACAACCTCCCCTTGCAGCTTACATTAACCACCTAAATTCCTCTGGTTTGCTGAGTACGTAAGTACTCACCCTTGCTCTATATAGCCTATCAACTCTAAAAGGTGAAGTCGAAGTGAAGTGAAGATTAGGGTTTCGTCCTAGTTCCCAGCGTTGCCTGTGGTGTTGGGTGTTCGTTTGTTGGTCTCCACTGCCTCTGTTTCTGATGTTGCTGCTTCTGCGTCGTCTGTTGCGTTCTCGAGCTTCTCTCAAGAATTGCAACCTAAGTGAAGTTAAATAAGTCATCTATTTAATTTAAGGATTGCAATGATTCATGATTGTCACCGTGGGTACCAGCATTATGTCCTGGGACTGGTACCGATATCGTGGTTTCGTAGGAAGCAGTTCCGTTTTCCTACAAAACGCTCCTATCAGGTGCCGTTGTATAGCAGTGCCAGATTAGGGTGTGATAGCCATCAACCAGTCCCTCCACCTTTGTGGGAAGCCACGTTGTTGCAGCAAGGACATCAAGTAGTCCCATCACACCGAGTCGAAGGCTTTCATTATGTTGAGCTTGAAAAGGAGCATCAGACGCTTCGTGCGGTGGTATCTTCTAGCCATGTTCCTCACATAGAGGAAGTTCTCATGTATGCTTCTTCCCTTGATGAAGTCGCTTTGGTTGACTGAGATAAGGGTGCACATGTGCGGTCTTAGTCTTATTGCTAGGAGCTTTGAGAGGATCTTGGCAATACCGTGGATTAGGCTAATTGGCCTGTAGTCCGAGACATTGTCCGCTCCTTCCTTCTTCGGGATCAACACTATGTTTGCCAAGTTTAGGAGGTTCAAATTGGCACATCTTAGTTTGTAGACCGAGTTGAAGACTAGGGTCACGTCCTCCTTTACAATGTCCCAGCAAGCTCTAAAGAAGGTCCCAGTGTAGCCATCTGGGCCGGGCACTTTGTCGACTAGCATCTCTTTGATGGCCCGGTATATTTCTTGCTCTATGAATGGCGAATCAAGGCCGGATAGGTCTGTCGGTAGAATTTGTAATGCTTGCTAGTTTAGCTCGTTTGGCCACGGATCCGGGCACCCCATAAGACGTGTGAAATGCTCGAAGATGGCTGCTTTGTTTTCATGGTGCATTACCACCCAACTGCCGTCCTTGCGCAGGCTTGGCAAGTTATTTTTCCTTCTTTGAGCATTGACTTTTAAATGGAAAAATTTGGTGTTTGCGTCGCTGTTGGCGCAGAATTTCGACCCACCCTACCGTCAAAGCGGGTTCCACGTTACCACGGCGGCCTGGGAGATCTGCTTAACTCCAGTGCAGGTCCAATGGCTTGCCTAGGTGTGTGTAGGGCGTGCCAGTTGATTTGATCTGCAATCAACAAGAATAAACAAGTAAACGATGTTAGCAAACGATGGGCGATCGGCCGATAGGCCGATGTCACATCGTGAGGGCCTAGCCGATAGGGCAAGGCTGTATCGGCCTACTTGAGGTTATAATGAAATAAGATTAATATACAGATCTAATCTCATCGGCCTTCATTAACATGTTTATGTCAATTCGATGACATTGGTCGATGAGGGATGTGAGAAGTAAATGCACTAGCTAATACTCTAGTGTAAACTTGTACGAACCAATCGGCCAATATAAATATACTGATCACAGAGAAATCCTGAGAATAATAATTTTTGACAAATATATTTATATCCGTCGATCCACTCATACAAGTGGCAAATACAAGTCCTTATGGCGGACTCTTGCCATAGATTAGATCGAAACTAACTTAACTTCCTAATTAAGAGATACAATTGCCTAAAACCGGGCTTTATCCCTATTTGGCAATCTCCTTTGAAGCTTGACTCAGGCCCAAACCGAGCCCGCTCTGCCTCCATCGGCTTCCTGCTTCCATCAGCCGATGGCTGCGTTGAACCCACATTGGCCGATACGGTCCCTCTGCAAGCGCTCCACTTGGTCCGATGCATCATTGAGTCCAATACAGAACTTGGTCCGATAGCGTAACCGATCGGACTCAAATTGCTCCTTCTTCTCTGAATCGGTTTTCTCTTTACTCTCTGAGTAGATTATGAAAATCTGGCATTAACATATGCCCCCCAATTCAGCTTCATTATATAATGTGGCGGAATTAGCTCCGAAGAACCTCATTGATCTCATCGCTAGGGTTTGCTCAAAATCCATGCAGATCTAGACCCACAGCTTTCCACCGCCAATCTCCGTGCGCAGCTCCTGATAGCCATCTACGCATTTCGATTCCGGCGACTCCTCGGTGTCTTCTTGGCGGTGACTCCCTCAACGGCGACTTCCTTGACAGCATCCATGGTGAGTTTATCGTTCTACGTCTCCGAGATCCCTGAGGTAAACCAATCCTTCCTCAAAGTTGCATTTTCATTTTCCCGCCGAGACTTTTCAAACTAGGGTTTCTGCTCTTGGCCCCCGTGTCTCATTTTTCTATTACTGTTCATACGCCGTAGGTCTTCAAGAACCAGATTCTGATCCCCACAAACGACAAGTCACATCGATTTCTCTTGGGTCCCATGGGCAACTCTGATCCCTCTTGACTAATAAATGCGGAATCAAACGGAGTCCCTTTCAAACAAACAAAACCCAACGTCCCCTCTTGGAAACACACCTTCAGATCTTGGCCATCGAAGCTCAATGGATACAGGACCTGGTACAAAAGAGTTGCTGCAGCCAAACAAGTCCACTGGGATGAGATTGGAATCGGCCAATGCATTGCTCTGTCTCTAGCCGATACTAAAAAGAATGAGCCCCTTATGTCAGCTGCGACTTATTTTTTGTCTAGCACCTTGAATGCTTTTCTATTCCGGCAAGGTCCGATGACCCCGACATTGATAGATGTCAAGATGCTGACAGGCTTGAATATCCTCTCTGAGATCAACCCCTTCAACCTCCTCATCAACAGCAGCCACAAATTGAAGACCAAAAAGATTGGAGGCTGGTCTGGATATATTTCTGAACACATGGAGCAAGGGTCTGTCTCAGATAGGGAACATGTGGCTTTTCTGACCCTATGGCTGGAGAGATATGTCTTCTGTGGATCAACCTGTGGTCCCACTCTGAATTGTCAACATCTAGCTCAAGCCTTGGTCGAGAAGAAAAAATTTCCAGTTGGCCGATACCTCCTTGGGGCTGTCTATCGGCTACTTCATTCTGCCACTCAAGACTTGATGTTGAATCGGACAGTGGCTCATGGAGGTTCATGGTGGTTTGTTCAACTGTGGCTAACCATTTACACCAACACCATGGTCGATCGGCCTACACTATCGGACTCAGTCTTCCCATCGGACTATAGTGACAACGAAGACCCCTCATCTAGGAGGTGTATGTCCTTTGGAGAAGCGGCCTCAGTTTATCCTGGAGCTGATCAATCGGCCGAAGAGATGTCTGCATGGTTCGTCCGATTTTACACCGGTCCACCATCAGTCAAGATGGATATGTTTGTCTACCCCACAGACTCTGACTTCGAGCTCCCTTCTGATCTGATCTTGGGTCTGCTAAATGATGATATGACCTCAAGGGAAGTCTTCATGATCGGCGTTACCCCATGCCTGCTTCCAGTGGGCATATTCCAAGGCAGAAGCACCAGCCTATCATATGAATTTTATAATCCAATGGTGGCTACCAGACAATGTGGACTTGGACAGCTTCCTGTCAGCTTGCACTTCCATCGGCTGTTAGAGAGCAGGGGCACGGTCTCATCGGCATTGATCATGAGCAAAGTCCTGGGGACCAGAATTCCAACCCTGGGCGACTGCGACCGATTGTGGTTGAGTGCCTTCATCCATATCAGCTTCCAAACATGGTGGCATGAGTGGGCCACTCATATCTTCCATCAATCGGCCATATTTTACCTAACAGAGCTTATTGATAATATCAGCCCTCAAGTCCCTGAAGCCCCAGTTCCATCTATCAGCAACAGCAGGCAAAGAATAACCTATGCTCTGGTCCTGGCTCCATCAGGAAAAGCTGTTATGGAGTCAACTATCGGCCTCACTGCTCCAAAAGTATCATCACTACTCCAAGGGCCGATAATCAGAGAGACTACCAAGAGGAAGGCGCCGGCCAAGGATAAAGCTCAAAAACCCGGCAAAAAGTCTAAGACCGATGATCAGGCCGATCTCGACAAGCTGGACCCCTCGGTAGAAGAATTCCTGGACGACCAAGTGATGGAGGAGGAGGTCGATGCAGCAGCTGCCGACATGCCCGAAGACCAAAATCCACCGGCTACCGCTACTGAAGAGCCATCAGTCGATAAACCAACTGAAGATCCATTGGCCACAACTACTGCAGATCCACCGGCCGATGATCGATCTGACGCTGCCCAACCCAGGAGAACTAGACACGCAGTCCGCAAGGTTAGTGTAATCTTCCTCATGTATTTCTTCAATTCCATTTCACGGGTCTATTATACCTTGGTTTTTGCAGGTCATTGCGTCATCCTTGCTTAAGGAGAGAACTCAATCGGTCCCATTACCAAGGACAAAGAAAGCTACTTTGAAGAAACGCGAACAAGCCAAGGCCCAATTGAGAACTCCATCTCCTTCTCCACCACCTTCTCCAGTTGCTTCGGTAAGCGCCGATCTACCTGCCTCATCTTCTTAATAATGTATATCTGATCATCGCATTCTTGCTTTTCTCTTTAGCCACAAGCTCCATCGCCTGCACCACATCGGCCAACCCCTCCGCCTGCCGCTTCTGAACAACAGAAAGAGGCCGATGTAACCACAGCCGATGTCCCATCACAGGTAAACCAGACCACTTTGAATCTCTTGCCGATTTTACTTTGACTAGGTTAACCATGTCTTATTTTGATGATTGTAGACTTTAGCCGATATGTTTGCCTTTGACATCGGCCAATTTCTTGATGATGAAGACAGAGAGCCACCCAGCATAGCCAAGCCATCAATATCTTAAGAGCTAAAAGGCCAGCTGTCTGACATCGCCAATCGGCTAGAGGCATCTATAGAATCCCTGGTAGAGAATTGCAATCCAATCAGGAGCAGAGTCCAAGAAATCCAAGATCAATTGCCTGAAGACCTGATGGAAATATTAACACCAGCCATATTCTTGGAGCAATACCACTTCAAACTTCACAAGGCCAAAGAAAAAAATTGCAGAGAGGCGGGAGCGTGAAGGCTTCGAATCGGCCATATTTGCCAGCAAAGCTCAAGTAAATTCTGACAAGACTAGACTGGATGAGCTGGTCGTTAAGCCGATCGCCTTGAACAGGAAGCTTGAAGAACTCCGTCGCCTCGAAGCAGACCTATTGATGAAGCTAGAAGCAACTCGTGAAGAAATCCAAGAAGTCGAAGTCAAGACAGCTGCATCCCCAAAGGCCATAGAAGACCAAACGGCGAAGCTGAAGGCATCGGCCAAGTATCTTGCAACCCTGAGTAGGACGTTGAAACCAATTCCAGGGTCATCGGCCGATGATGCTCAAACAATAGATGATATTGACCAAATCCATCGCAAGGCCATTGCTGCTATCCAGAACTTCATAAACTGATTTATTATACTCTTATTTTCTCCATGTAAAAAGTTAACTTCGTCTTTGATTAATATATATCCCATCAGCCAATCAGCCGAATATGATCTGAAAAGGTTCATCTGAAAAATCTATCTGAAAAATTTTTAAAGTCCATAAATTTGCAATCCATCCGATGTCCATTTGAAGAATTGCTGAGTATATATATGCCCCCCAAATTTTGGAAGATGAGGGCTCATGTTGTAAAATTTGAACTAAGGGCGATAGTATATATCGGCCATCTAAAGGCGATGTATTGCTGTAACATACCAAAAATTCGAATTTCGAATTTTGACCTCAGTTAAATAAATAAAATATATTTTCGAGTTAATGACCAAAATTTTTTGAATTTACAACTTAAGTAAGGTTTAAAAACTAGCTAGTGATCATGTATTGAGATACAAGTGATTTGAAACCTTGTCTTTTTCAAACTAATTTTGATATGTAAAACATTTTTAGTAATACAAGTAGGAATCCCTGTTAATTTATATTTATATAAATAATAAAAGCATTATACTTTTTGCCACCTAAGATATTATTAGTCCAACTCAAAAATATACACACACTAGTACCTAGAGAACTTGAGAGTTTGAACATGGTGAAATGAAAGTAAAGCCTTACCCCATCATCCCTGGTTACATACAAATCAAAATATAATTTTACAACTATTTTAATATGTATTTAAAATAAGAATACTTTAAGGTAGATGCACTCAATGAATATTTAAAAATAATTGGTGCACTATAAAAATATGAGAAAATTCAGGTAGATACTATTCAATATATATATCCGACTGGAATTTTGGCATAATTTAATATGCAAATTTGATACCTTAAATAATTGGGTCAAACCAGTCAAACTACGATTTACCCCTAAACCCTAATCGGCCAAATCGACATACTTCTCAAATGTGTATTTTATCACAAAAAACATATAGAGGATATAATTTATTCAAATACTATTCTATTTATCATGAATTAATATAATTTGTTCAGAATTTATTTTATAGGTTTTGACCTCCTAAAAATTCAAATCAATTTCGGCTGAACTAAATTTATCTATTTTACTGAGATTAAAATATAGATTATTTTCGAGTTCAACCAAAGAAAATGGAAACTAGGTATTTTTACCTACCTTCAGTAAAATCCACAATAGTTTATCATGCACACAAATTAAATGGGGAAGGTATAAAAATGGGAGGAAGAAATAAATATGAAAAATCTTTTGAAAATCGTCTGAACAGTTGTTTACCAGAAACTCTACCCACTTCCTTCACCTAGCTTGTGCTTGCATCGACCCTGTGCCCACCTGACAGTGTCACACGCTAGCTTCGCCTTTGTGCTTCTCACTCCACCGCTTAAGTCACACAGAGAGAGACAGAGAGCGGGAGGAAGCGGCGCCGGCGTGCTCGACGCGTGTTCGTTGCGGTGGCAGCCGCCGAGCTCGCCATATCTTCTCCCGTGCGTCGTCTACTCCTCCATTTCGCTTCTATGAAGACCCAATCGAGAGAGAGAGCATCCGGTGCCCTAATTCCCCTCCATTCCCATCACCGGCCATTGAGACGACGACCGTCGCCACCGCCTCTGCGCCACGGTCATTCCTTCCCAATTGGAGCTTTGAAGTCTCCCATTGATGCTGATTCAATCCCCCCTAATCTTGCCTCGTGTCTTGCAGCCATCTCGCCGGAACACCGTCGTGACCCTGCAAGCTCCAGAGCGCCGTCGCTCAGGCATCACCGTCACCCGGCCAGCTCTGGCCAAATCAGGCCAAGCCGCTGCGCCATCATCTTCATCTCGCTCCCAGGAGCCAGCCGACCGAAGGAATCGAACCGTGAAGTTGTAAATTCGAAGATCGGCCGTTTCTTCTTAAACTCCGACCACTGGGCAATTGGTGTCTTGGTATACACGTTCCAGGGACAATTTGTCGCATGATGACCTTGTTCCTCACAATCCTCACAGATAACATTTTCTTCTCTACGGTATGAGAGTAATGGAGGTGCATTCATCTGGTGGGATCTTAGTAGTATATCGGTAGGAGGCGTAGGTGCTTGTATTGGAAAATACTGACTTTGGCTCTGATTCAGACTCTGGGCTTGTATCGGAGCTTGCATCTGTTGTTGCGGATATTGTCGTTGCATCTGCTGCATCATCATAGCCAGTATTTGCGTCTGGTTAGCCACCACTTGTGCTAGGGTTGGTTCCCCGAATGGTGGAGGCGAAATGTCCATGGGGTTGCTTGGGATTACTCCATGAAACTCTTGCGATCCTGATCCACTGCCATTATCTCTGACATTGACCATCTGTTGCAGGTAGAGGAGGGAAGTGAGAATGGTTGAACTAAAGGCAAGACCTTAACCCACTCAGCTACTGATCTGATGTGAGTACACTTTACTGTTCAAGTTGATTAGGCAAACAACCTAGTATGGTCACATCCTGTAACGCCCGCGTTTTTCTAAAAACCGCAGTTTAACGTCGCTCTGTCTTTCCGTTCAAAATCCCCCAAAAAAAAATTTCAAAATTAGTTTTAATTTTATTTTTGTTTATTTCCCAAGTTAGTTTTAATTTTGTTTTTATTTTCCCCGGTCGTATCAAATCATTTTCTTTCCGTCCGAAATATTCCAAAATATTTTGGATTTCTACCGCCCGGTGTTTATCCGTTCTTTTCACCCGGAGGTCCTTTGCAGGAAAATCACTCAGGCTCATCCTTAATCATGCATGCATGTTCTGTCTCTGTCCCTATTTTTTTTCCCTAAACCCCCCTGCAAATCGACGGTTAGGCACCGTCCTGCCAGCACAGTGAAGATTAGGCACCGCTCCGCGCCGCTCGCCGAGCAAGCCGGGCAGCGACAACAGCACCAGTGAAGGTAGGCACCGCTCCGCGCCGCTCGCCGAGCAAGCCAGGCAACGACAGCGGCTGGAGTCTGCAGACAGAGAGCAGACACAGAGACATCAGTGAAAATTCTCATCGCCAAGTTTCTGCTCCCGAATCACTCCGGCAGTATAAATACCCAAGCAATCTTACCGTGGAGTTCCTCAGCCGATTCACCACTCCATTTTCACCACTCGGAGCCGAATCGCCGAAGTCCCGGAGCTCGTCGCGTCGAGGTGGCCGATTCCTTTTTCCTTCTCTTCTTCTTCTTCTTTTTCTCCCTGCTCGGCCCTACTCCTCCTTCCTTCCCAGCCGAGCCCCTCCCCTCTGCCAGCACCAAACCGTCGCCCAGCCGCTGGCCCCGCTGCCCAGCCGCCGGCCGACGCCACTCCCGGCCGTGCTGCAGCCGGCGCCAAGCAGCCAGGTACTGCGCCTGCCGAGCCGCTGGCCCCGCACTCCGGGCCGCCAGCCTGCGCCCCCGCAGCCGCCGCCAGCCTGCGCCCCAGCCGCCCAGCCGCCGGCCCCACGCCGCGCAGCCGCCGGCCGACGCCGCCCCGCGCGCGCGCCCCGGCCGCCGCTGCCCCCACTGCGCCGGCCGCCGCCCCCACCGCGCCAGGCCGCCGCCCCCTCCCCTCCCTGCCGCCGCCGCGCCGCACCCCCCCTTTGGCCGAGCCCGCCGCAGCTCGCCGCCCTCCCTCCCGGCCTCTCTCCCATGCGGCAGAGAGAAAACAAGAGAGAAGAAAGAGAACAGAGAAAGCAAAGAAAAAGAAGAAGGAGATAAGAAGGAGAAGAAAGAAAAAAAAAAGAAAAGAAAGAAAAGGAGTGGGACCCACGGGCCCCACATCCCTCCCTCTCTCCCTTGACCCCCTTTGACCTGACAGCCGGGCCCCACTCGGAATATTCCCTGGAATATTCCTCTCTATTCATTTAATCCTCCAAAAATTCCCAAAACTTCAAAAATCCCTATCTTTTCATCCCGAACTCCGTTTGACTCCGTTCAAATTTCAAAATCTTTCAAAAATTCCCCTCTATTTATTAACGCTGTCTTTTTCGTGTTTTGTTTCGGTTTAGCAGTGGTTTTATGTATTGTTTGTTTTTTTTGTTTTGTTGTGTTTAGAACCCGAGTCGGACGGAGGATTCGCACAGGAGTTCGACGCTCCGCCCGTTGTCGCGGAACAAGGCAAGCCCCCTTGACCATTTATTGCGCCTATATTTTTAAATTAAATATTTTGTTTGCCAAATTGCATGCTTTAGGTTACACTGTTTTTGGCCACGATTCAAATATAAATCGTCGGACCTTCCCAGTAGTCGCACTTTTAATATTTAGAAATTGATGACCCCATTCCTTTGTAACTCCACTACATATTTTGCGTTGGTATTTAAAATGCCAAAGTAGATTACCTATAGGTCACGATTGTGCTGTCGTGTGGGAAAACAAAACTGGGAAATTTATATTTTGAAAACCCGGCGAGATGTCGGTATGGTTAAGAAGAGGAAAAGTGTTTTAAAAACCTGATGATGCGGGAGTCAGTACCTTGGTGGTTTGACTACGTATTGTCCATAAGGACCGTTTCCTTTGGGAAATTCATCTGAACATATGACAGTGCGACCACACGGGTAGAATGGGATGCCCCTGGCCGAGTAAATAGCTAAAACATAGATGTCTAGCAGGCTAGCAGTTGAGGAGCACTGGTATGGTGGCGGGTATGGCAATCTCCTGCAGTGGGGATGTGTCGGAGTCCATACGGTGGGGCCTGAGTAGATGAGGGCTTGAAATTTGGCCTGATGCTTGGTGGAGAGATTCCACCCAACTGTGGGGCACGGGATATTTATGGTTTGGTTATGGAAAAGCCTTGTAGCGAGCTCTCCTTTGTCGGCCATGTCTGATCCACATGTGTTCGGTAATGCGAGAAGTCCGCGACGTGTGGGTAAAGCGTGCAACCTCTGCAGAGTTTAGTCAAACTGTTTAAACAGCCGTGCCCACGGTCATGGGCGGATGTGAAGTGTTTCTCATAGCGTAGTGTTTGTTTTATAAATAAATTCTTGGAATGGGTACCGTCACCAGAGTTTGCCTTTGTGGCGGACGGCCAGCCTTCGTGGTTGGGAACGAGTCTGTGTGACTCGGGGTGTCGATTGGCACCAAGGTGTGGTTAGGGCTGAGATGGCCGAAGTAGTGTGGCTGAGATGGCCGAGCAGTGCTGAGATGGCACGGTGTTTGTGTTGAATTACTACAGTGACAGGTTGTTGCAAAGCAACCTGTGGAATGGAGTAAGGCGTGAGCCTTACTTCGAAACTAAAAACTATTACACTAGAGGTTTACAACTAAATGATTTATAAAACCTGGTTTTCCAAATAAAACCGTCCCACCCCTTGTTATTGGCCTTGCATGTCATATTTTTCCCGGGCTTGCTGAGTACAACGAGTACTCACCCTTGCTATTATTATTTATAGAGTTAGAAGAAGGATACCCTGACCCTTCCGCCGAGGCCTACTTTCAAGAGCAGGTCGAGTACGACTTCTCTGGGTTTCAAGCCTAGTTCCCAAGCATAGCCTGTGGAGTTATGGTTGTCTTATTGCTTCATGTCACCCTCCACTGTTGTTATGTTTCCGCTTGCGTTGTTCTTTCAGTCTTTCTACCAGTCTGGGGTTTGTCCACGACGGTAGTAATTTGAGACCTCCAACAATGTTGTAATAAAAGCTTTGTATTTCTGGATTCCACTATTATCCTGTGAGTACCAGCTCGAGTATCCTGGGACTGGTACTGTATTCACAGATAAGATTGTGACCTCCAGTCTATGCCGGTTGATTTTCTAGACCAGCATAGTCAGGGGCGCCAAAGGGTGGTATCAGAGCAAAGTTTGGCCCTAGGATGAAACCCCTTGCTTAGGAAAGCCTTTAGGAAGTAAGCCCTTAGGAAAATCTCCGCGCACTAGTGCACACCAGGGCATAGCCGCGTGCGGGTTTGTGAGAATTTAAAGTTTCACTTATCCTTTCTCCTTAGTTGTTTCTTTCCCTTCTTTTGAAAAAGCGTCAGTTTACTGACCCCTTCCCCTTTGCAAAATTTATGTAGATGATTTACCTGATACGGGAGGCTACCATGGGAGATTATGACGGGTTTGTCCAGATGCTGACAGACCTTGCTCGCTACCTTGGTTTTGCTCCTCCGATCTTCGGGGCAGAAATCCTGCAGATCACTCCATCCCGCTACCGTGTACATGTCCGACTTGTTCCATGTGCTCCTGGACTCCGCCGCCATCGCTTCACCAAGATTCGCCCCAACCCCCGCTTAGCCCACCAGAGTGTTGCCTTCACTGCCATCCGGCGCCTTCGTGAATCCTATGACCATCTTCTCGACCACACGCATTTCCACCTCCTTCCTCACCTCCATCGCGGCTCACCCGACAGTGTGTACCGCTACAATTGCCAGGAACAAACTCCCGCCCAACTCCGCCTATTGGAATTCACCATGTTCTTGGATGGACAATACCACTCACTCCTGGAGGCCTACCGCCAGCTGGAGAGGCACTTCACCGCCTTTGAGGGGATACCTCTCGCCCGACCTCCGCCAGCCTTTTCCACCTCACGTCCCAGCAGGGCACGTCACACTGAGGGAGGCAGCTCGCAGAGTTCCTCCCCACCCCCACCACAGCCTTCTCCGCCTTTGCCCTCCCGTCCGGTACGCCGCATGACCGCGCGCGAATACCGCTCCTTGTTCCGTTTCACCATTGACCCCAACTCCTCTGTTGCACTGCCGGCACAGGGCGACGCTTCTACCCCACCGACTGGTGGCGTCCCCACTCCTGCTCCAGGTCTCCCCACTCAGTTCCCACCTGCCTACGGCATTGTCCCGGAGGATGAAGAGCTACGCGGCGACCGCTCCCCGTGAAAGGATCATCCCTGTCAGTCAGTGCCAGTCCACTACCCCTTGATTAGGAGTTTGAATAAGGTGGTCTCGCAAGGTAGTGGTGAATGGGAGGTTTAGTCGAGATCGCGTCGGTTTGCCAACTCTTGAGGAGTTGTGTAACACCTCGTGTGGTGTAGCTTGTATCAGTGTCTAAGTAATGTACCCCTCCCATGTATTGTGTTGTGATATTGTACTGAGTGTTTGTGCTTTGGTTTAAAAAAAAAAAAAAACTTCTCTCTCTTTGTAGTTAAAACTTCTCTCTCTTCTTTGGATAGATGGCCGAACGCCCCCGCCGTACCATACGCGCTCCCATACGCCTTGGACATGAGGAAGAAAGCCCGCTACCCCGAAATGCCACTCAGGAAGAGCTCGAGGTGCAATTGGATCAGGCATCTGACCACGAGCATGCCAACTCACGAGAAGCCCGGACTCCCACCTCGGGATCGGGAGGCTTACCTCATCCACCTCCCCTAGATCAGCAAAGCGTGCTAACCTTGCAAACTCAAATTTTGCAAGGCATAGCTCAGAACTTGGCTGCCCTCAACCATCAGCCTCGCCATGCTTTCGACGGGCGGTCTAAGTTGAACGACTTCCTAAGGACCCGTCCTCCGGAGTTCTCCCAAACCTCGGAACCAATCGAGGCGGATGATTGGTTAAAGGACATTGCCAGGAAGTTGGAGTTGGTGCAGTGCAACCCCAGGGAAAAGGCATTGTACGCAGCCCACCAACTCAAAGGACCCGCAGCCAACTGGTGGGAAAACTACCGTACGGCGCATCAAGACGCCACCACCATTGACTGGGAAGAATTCGCCGAGGCCTTTCGAGGGGCGCATATTCCAGAAAGCACCCTCGATATTAAGCGAGAAGAATTCAACAATCTCAAGCAAGAAAGTTCCTCTATTAATGAGTACCTCAGCAAGTTCAATCATTTAGCCCGGTATGCTGCTGACGAGGTAGACACGGATAAGAAGAAAATTCGAAGATTCCTCAAGGGCATGAATGTGGGCATCCGCATTCAATTGGTGGCACACAGCTTCCCCAATTTCCAGCAGATGGTCAACCGAGCCCTTATTGTGGAAGATACCAAGAAGGAAGAGGAAGCCCTGCGGAAACGTAAGGCTGCTCAGCTCGGACTCCTGCACCATGGAGGTCCGCGCCCTCGGGTCAACTATCCTATCCAGTACCGTCAACAAACACCTCAACCAAGCCCGGGATACTCAGCCCGTCCTTTCCCACCTCGTCCTTTGGCACCAGCTCAACCAAGGACTTACTCTGGTAACACCGGAGGAAGTAACGTCACCACTTCCAACCCTCTGCCAAGGAACCCGTCCACCGCAGCCAGATTCCCTTGCTATCGCTGTGGACTCGTGGGACACTTCGCCAGGGAGTGTACCCAGCGTTCTGCTCCTGCTGCCTCTGGGGCCTCTCATATCAGTACCGCCAGGGTGCCCGCTACGGCTCCAGCCAAGGCTGCCACTCAGGTCAGTGGTCAGGCCTCCCGCTCTGCCCCGACTTTTGGACGAGGTCGAGTCAATCATGTGCAGGCGGAATCAGCCCAGGAATCCCTCGATGTGGTGCTAGGTACGTTTCTTGTTAATTCCGTACCAGCAGTCGTCTTATTTGATTCCGGAGCCTCGCACTCTTTTATCTCTTGCTCATTTGTGGAGAAAAATGGGATAAGGACTAAAGGGTTAGGAACACCANACTTCTTTCGGGTTCTAGGCGTGCCAATTGGTTTGATCCTGCAACCAATAAGAAACAAAGAAAGTGCAATTAAATCCACCAATGATAGCCGATCGGCTGGTTTACCGATGACATATCATTGAGCATTGAGCCGATGCAAGATGCATTAAATCGGCTATAACAGATAAAGTAGGATAAAGCTAAATCTACTCAATCGGCTGTAGATATCAACAAAATATAATCTAAGTCTCAAAACATATTTAAACTAAGTGACTGGGATAGATCGGACAGGGCGCCGAGACAGTATAAATCACTTATGCCTAAATATATTATGAAGCATAGATTATACAAGCTCATAGCATAGCCGATTAGGCAAATCTAACATGTATCGGCTAGTACTCCGATACCACTTTATACAGAGATATTACCATGAACAAAATATACTAAACAATCTGCCAAACTAGTGTTAAGATGATCTTAACCAGATTTGGCAACAAGCTCAATATATTTTACTAAGTTAATATCTCGATATAAAGGGCAGATTTAATATATCAAGATAACAAGACAATTAAACCAGGTAAGGTCGGCTGAAACCCGACGCTATCTCTATTAGTAATCATAGACAGGCTAGGGACTGTGGTTCTGAACATGATTTAGTAGGTCAAACCTAACTGATGCAGCACCAAATATGTAAAGAAACACAATGCCTAGATGATCAAGTCGATGAAAACCTTTTCGAGATGGTAGATATATTGTGTAATCTAAACCAGCATCAATATATAACTCTATCGGCTAGTTTCCTGCAGAACAGTTATTAGCCAATTTGAGTTATATGCTGATATCAATCTAGATTATACAATATATATGATAACTCGACGATTTACGCAAACAAGACTAGAGTGTCATGAAGATGGAAGCACTAATCCCGAGAGCGCAAGCCGCCATAACAAGTTTTACCTCTTGCTGGAGATCGAAGCCGATGCAGCCCAACTCGAAAGCAAGAACTCGTCGAAAAAACGATGAAAGAGTAAAGGTGGCGATGCGCCGAAGCTGTTGTATTGATCTGTTCCCTTCTTTACACAAGCCTGGGTTCAATTTATACCCAGAATTACACAATATGTCCTTGTCGGACACGACTCTTATTTCTATTACAACTCATATTGAAGATAATTCCCTAATACAAACTCTAACCGACAATATCTATTAGGAAACTAACATTATATCCTAATTAATAGATACAATTCCCTTCTTCGGACCCAATCCGCACGTGGGAATCCTTATGAAGCTCATCAACCGAACCCGACAAAGACTCTGTTATCTCCTCGTCGAAATCGGCTACATCGGCTATCCTTGTCCGACTCTGTCTCAGCCGATGGTCACAATAGCCGATTCGGTCACAGTCGATAGACACCGTAGCCGATTCGGTCACCAACCNCTTTTGGACGAGGTCGAGTCAATCATGTGCAGGCGGAATCAGCCCAGGAATCCCTCGATGTGGTGCTAGGTACGTTTCTTGTTAATTCCGTACCAGCAGTCGTCTTATTTGATTCCGGAGCCTCGCACTCTTTTATCTCTTGCTCATTTGTGGAGAAAAATGGGATAAGGACTAAAGGGTTAGGAACACCAATGCTTATCCAATCCCCTGGAAAAGAAGTTAAAGCCTATCGAGCCTGCCCAAAGGTTAGCCTAGACATAGAAGGCGTCACCTTCACTGTTAGCCCTATCATTCTAGAATCCCAGGGTCTGGATTTAATCCTAGGGATGGATTGGTTATCCAAGCATAAGAGTCGGATAGACTGTGCCACCCACACCATAATTTTGCAAGGACCAAGTGGGAATGAAGTCAAGTTCATCCCCTCCCGACGATTGATAGCGCAACCTCTCCTAAGCGCCATGGAAGCCATTCCTTTGGAGGAAGTACCGGTAGTCAATGAGTATCCGGATGTATTTCCGGAAGAATTACCCGGAATGCCCCCAGATAGAGAAATCGAGTTCTCCATCACCCTTGCCCCTGGCACAGCCCCCATATCCAAGAGGCCCTACAGAATGGCCCCCAACGAATTGGCAGAAGTCAAGAAGCAAATCGAGGAATTAGAGGAAAAGGGATTCGTGCGACCCAGCACATCTCCTTGGGGAGCCCCAGTCCTTTTGGTCGAAAAGAAGGACAAGACCAAGAGAATGTGTGTGGATTACCGTGCCCTCAATGAAGTGACCATCAAGAACAAGTACCCTCTTCCTAGGATTGATGACCTGTTCGATCAGTTACACGGAGCTAAGGTCTTTTCCAAAGTAGACTTAAGGTATGGATATCACCAACTGAAAATCCGACCAGAAGACATACCCAAAACTGCCTTCTGTACTCGTTATGGACTATACGAGTATACTGTCATGTCCTTTGGACTCACCAATGCCCCAGCCTTTTTCATGAACCTTATGAACAAAGTGTTCATGGAATGCCTCGATAAATATGTCGTGGTGTTCATAGACGATATTCTCGTCTACTCTAAGAGTGAGCAAGAACATGCTGAGCACCTAAGATCAGTTTTGGGAAGATTAAGGGAACATCAACTCTATGCCAAATTTTCCAAGTGCGAATTTTGGCTTGACAGAGTTGCATTCCTTGGCCATGTCATTTCTGCTAGCGGAGTAGAAGTAGACCCCGGCAAGGTTAGAGATGTACTCTCATGGAAAACCCCGACCACAGCCACCGAAATCCGAAGTTTCCTCGGACTGGCAGGCTATTACCGGAGATTCATTGAAGGGTTCTCCAGAATCGCCAAGCCCATGACCGAACTACTCAAGAAGGAACGGAAGTTTATATGGACGGCCGCCTGTGAGAGGAGTTTCCAAGAGCTGAAGAAGAGACTGACCACGTCCCCCGTCCTAATCCTCCCAGACATACGGAAAGATTTTGACATCTATTGTGATGCATCCAGACAGGGGTTAGGATGCGTGCTCATGCAAGACGGAAGAGTAGTTGCCTATGCCTCTAGACAATTAAGGCCCCATGAAGTGAATTATGCTACCCATGATCTGGAGTTAGCTGCGGTAGTACATGCCCTCAAGATATGGCGACATTACCTGATGGGCAATAGGTGTGAAGTATACACCGACCATAAGAGTCTGAAGTACATTTTCACCCAGACTGAACTTAACCTCAGACAGAGAAGGTGGCTAGAGTTGATCAAGGATTATGATCTCGGGATACATTATCACCCGGGTAAGGCAAACGTGGTTGCTGATGCATTAAGTCGGAAAGTGCATTGCAATGCCTTAAGCACTCTACCACACCACCTAGAACTATGCCGGAGCCTAGAGAAACTACGAATAGACGTGGTCAAGACTGGGACCCTTGCCACTTTAGTAGTACAACCCACCCTAGAGCAACTAATCGGCGAAGCCCAATTAAACGACCAAGGGATCATAGAAATCAAGAAGCTTATCAAGGGAGGCAAAGCCTCAGGGCACTCCTTGGACGATAAAGGGGTAGTATGGCTGGGAAAACGTAGCTGTGTCCCCAATAATAAAGGATTGAAGGATCTGATACTTCGGGAGGCACACGAGTCCGCATATTCCATACACCCCGGAAGCACCAAGATGTATCAAGACATCAAACCTCACTATTGGTGGCCTGGGATGAAGCGTGACATCGCTGAGTATGTGGCCCTATGTGATATTTGCCAATGAGTAAAGGCAGAACACCAGAGACCCGCTGGATTGTTACAACCTTTAAGGATACCCGAGTGGAAATGGGAAGAGATAGGAATGGATTTTATCACCGGATTTCCCAAGACCCCTTCTGGCCACGATTCCATCTGGGTAATAGTGGACCGACTTACCAAGGTCGCACACTTTATCCCCGTCAAAACCACTTATTCCGGTAAAAAGCTGGCCGAGTTATACATGACTCAGATTGTATGCCGGCATGGGGTGCCTAAGAAGATCGTATCAGATCGAGGTACTCAATTTACTTCACATTTCTGGCAGAAACTCCATGAGGCGTTGGGCACAAACCTAAACTTCAGCACAGCCTATCACCCCCAAACCGATGGTCAGACAGAAAGAGTAAACCAAATTTTGGAGGACATGCTGCGAGCATGTGCCCTAGACTTTGAAGGCGCATGGGATCTGTGCTTGCCTTATGCCGAGTTCTCTTATAATAACAGTTATCAAACCAGTATCCAGATGGCCCCCAATGAAGCCTTATATGGGCGAAAATGCCGAACCCCGCTCTGTTGGACAGATGTAGGGGAAAAGAAAGTGTTCGGGCCTGATATCCTACAGGCAGCCGAAGAGCAAGTTAAAGTCATCCGGCTTAGGCTTCAGGAAGCCCAAGCCCGACAGAAGGATTACGCCGACCATCGACGACGGATGCTTGAGTTTGAAATAGGGGACCATGTGTACCTAAGGGTGTCACCTTTGAGAGGAACGAAGCGTTTTGGAATGACCGGAAAGTTGGCACCACGCTACATTGGCCCCTGTCCCATCATTGATAGACGAGGCGAAGTCGCCTATCAACTCGAGTTACCCCCAGAGCTGGCAGGAGTACACGATGTATTCCATGTCTCGCAACTAAGAAAGTGTCTTCGTGTCCCCGAAGAGCATGTCCCCATCCAAAAGGTTGATGTACAAAAGGACTTAACCTACACGGAACGGCCGATCAAAATACTCGATGAAAAGGAACGTCGCACGCGACGAAAGAACATCAAGTTTCTCAAGGTTCAATGGAGTAATCATACCGAGGATGAGGCTACCTGGGAACAGGAAGATCACCTCCGAGCCGAGTACCCAGATCTTTTCGCTTAGCTGCGGAATCTCGGGACGAGATTCTCTTAAGGGGGGTAGGTTTGTAACGCCCGCGTTTTTTTTTCCTAAAAACCGCAGTTTAACGTCGCTCTGTCTTTCCGTTCAAAATCCCCAAAAATTTCAAAATTAGTTTTAATTTTATTTTTGTTTATTTCCCAAGTTAGTTTTAATTTTGTTTTTATTTTTCCCCGGTCGTATCAAATCATTTTCTTTCCGTCCGAAATATTCCAAAATATTTTGGATTTCTACCGCCCGGTGTTTATCCGTTCTTTTCACCCGGAGGTCCTTTGCAGGAAAATCACTCAGGCTCATCCCTTAATCGTGCATGCATGTTCTGTCTCTGTCCCTATTTTTTTTCCCTAAACCCCCTGCAAATCGACGGTTAGGCACCGTCCTGCCAGCACAGTGAAGATTAGGCACCGCTCCGCGCCGCTCGCCGAGCAAGCCGGGCAGCGACAACAGCACCAGTGAAGGTAGGCACCGCTCCGCGCCGCTCGCCGAGCAAGCCAGGCAACGACAGCGGCTGGAGTCTGCAGACAGAGAGCAGACACAGAGACCTCAGTGAAAATTATCATCGCCAAGTTTCTGCTCCCGAATCACTCCGGCAGTATAAATACCCAAGCAATCTTACCGTGGAGTTCCTCAGCCGATTCACCACTCCATTTTCACCACTCCGGAGCCGAATCGCCGAAGTCCCGGAGCTCGTCGCGTCGAGGTGGCCGATTCCTTTTTCCTTCTCTTCTTCTTCTTCTTTTTCTCCCTGCTCGGCCCTACTCCTCCTTCCTTCCCAGCCGAGCCCCTCCCCTCTGCCAGCACCAAACCGTCGCCCAGCCGCTGGCCCCGCTGCCCAGCCGCCGGCCGACGCCATTCCCGGCCGTGCTGCAGCCGGCGCCAAGCAGCCAGGGTACTGCGCCCCAGCAGCCGCCGCCAGCCTGCGCCCCAGCAGCCGCCGCCGGCCTGCGCCTCCCAGCCGCCGGCCCCACGCCGCGCAGCCGCCGGCCGACGCCGCCCCCGCCGCGCGCAGCCGCCCCGGCCGCCGCTGCCCCCACTGCGCCGGGCCGCCGCCCCCACCGCGCCAGGCCGCCGCCCCCTCCCCTCCCTGCCGCCGCCGCGCCGCACCCCCCCCTTTGGCCGAGCCCGCCGCAGCTCGCCGCCCTCCCTCCCGGCCTCTCTCCCATACGGCAGAGAGAAAACAAGAGAGAAGAATGAGAACAGAGAAAGCAAAGAAAAAGAGAGAAGGAGATAAGAAGGAGAAGAAAGAAAAAAAAAAGAGAAAAGAAAGAAAAGGAGTGGGACCCACGGGCCCCACATCCCTCCCTCTCCCCCTTGACCCCCCTTTGACCTGACAGCCGGGCCCCACTCGGAATATTCCCTGGAATATTCCTCTCTATTCATTTAATCCTCCAA
The DNA here is from genome assembly GCA_008326285.1 of Oryza officinalis. Classification (NCBI taxonomy): domain Eukaryota; kingdom Viridiplantae; phylum Streptophyta; class Magnoliopsida; order Poales; family Poaceae; genus Oryza; species Oryza officinalis. The sequence goes on from BDMV01000008.1 coordinate 22,910,612, forward strand.
AAATTCCCAAAACTTCAAAAATCCCTATCTTTTCATCCCGAACTCCGTTTGACTCCGTTCAAATTTCAAAATCTTTCAAAAATTCTCCTCTATTTATTAACGCTGTCTTTTTCGTGTTTTGTTTCGGTTTAGCAGTGCTTTTATGTATTGTTTGTTTGTTTTTGTTTTGTTGTGTCTAGAACCCGAGTCGGACGGAGGATTCGCACAGGAGTTCGACGCTCCGCCCGTTGTCGCGGAACAAGGCAAGCCCCCTTGACCATTTATTGCGCCTATATTTTTAAATTAAATATTTTGTTTGCCAAATTGCATGCTTTAGGTTACACTGTTTTTGGCCACGATTCAAATATAAATCGTCGGACCTTCCAGTAGTCGCACTTTTAATATTTAGAAATTGATGACCCCATTCCTTTGTAACTCCATTACATATTTTGCGTTGGTATTTAAAATGCCAAAGTAGATTACCTATAGGTCACGATTGTGCTGTCGTGTGGGAAAACAAAACTGGGAAATTTATATTTTGAAAACCCGGCGAGATGTCGGTATGGTTAAGAAGAGGAAAAGTGTTTTAAAAACCTGATGATGCGGGAGTCAGTACCTTGGTGGTTTAACTACGTATTGTCCATAAGGACCGTTTCCTTTGGGAAATTCATCTGAACATATGACAGTG